>BLSH010510131.1:304908-315348 GCA_018402905.1 Glandirana rugosa
TAACAAAAGAATAATGATATCAGTCACTCTTATATAATGGTGTCTGTAACAATAGAATAATGATATCTGTCACTTCTATATATTGGTGTCTGTAACAATAGACGCAAATTTCGTTTGGGTACAACGTCGCACGACCGCACAATTGTCAGTTAAAGCGACGCAGTGCCAAATCGCAAAAAGGGCTCCGGTCCTAAAGCTGGAAATCCTTCCGGTCCTTAAGTGGATATTCTCAATGTCTATAGTAATAAGATAACAATGTCTGTGGTTATATATCTTCACTGTCTATAGTAATAAGATAACAATGTCTGTGGTAATATATTCTCACTGACTATAGTAATAAGAAAACAATGTCTGTGGTAATATATTCTCACTGTCTATAGTAATAAGATAACAATGTCTGTGGTAATATATTCTCACTACATATAATATTAAGATAACAATGTCGGTGGTAATATATTCTCACTATCTATAGTAATAAAATGACAATGTCTGTGGTAATATAGTCTCACTGTCTATAGTAATAAGATAACAATGGCTGCGGTAATATATCCTCACTACCTATAGTAATAAGATAACAGTGTCTGTGGTAATATATTCTCACTGACTATAGTAATAAGATAACAATGTGTGGTTATATATCTTCACTCACTATAGTAATACGATACCAATATCTGTGGTAATATATTCTCACTCTTTATAGAAATAAGATAACAATGTCTGCGGTAATATATTCTCACTGACTATAGTAATAAGATAACGCTGTCTGTGGTTACATATCTTCACTGTCTATAGTAATAAGATAACAATGCCTGTGGTAATATATTCTCACTGTCTATAGTAATAAGATAACAATGTCTGTGGTTATATATCTTCACAGTCTATAGTAATAATATAATGTCTGTGGTAATATATTCTCACTGTCTAAAGTAATAAGATGACAATGTCTTTGGTAATATAGTCTCACTGTCTATAGTAATAAGATACCAATGTCTGTGGTAATATATTCTCACTCTTTATAGTAATAAGATAACAATGTCTGTGGTAATATATAACAATCTATATACAATAAGATAACAATGTCTGTGGTAATATATTCTCACTGTCTATGGTAATAAGATAACAATGTCTGTGGTTATATATCTTCACTGACTATAGTAATAAGATAACAATGTCTGTGGTAATATATTCTCACTGTCTATAGTAATAAGATAACAATGTGTGGTTATATATCTTCACTGACTATAGTAATAAGATAACACTGTCTGTGGTAATATATCTTCACCGTCTATAGTAATAAGATAACACTCTCTGTGGTAATATATCTTCACTGTCTATAGTAATAAGATAACAATGTGTGGTTATATATCTTCACTGACTATAGTAATAAGATAACACTGTCTGTGGTAATATATCTTCACCGTCTATAGTAATAAGATAACAACGTCTGTGGTAATATATTCTCACTGTCTATGGTAATAAGATAACAATGTCTGTGGTAATATATCTTCACTGTCTATAGTAATAAGATAACAATGTCTGTGGTAATATACGGTATCTTCACTGACTATAGTAATAAGATAACAATGTCTGCTGTTATATACATTATCTGACAAAAGTGAGTACACCCCTCACATTTTTGTAAATATATTATGATATCTTTTCATGTGACAACACTGAAGAAATTACACTTTGCTACAATGTAAAGTAGTGAGTGCACAGCTTGTATAACAGTGTAAATTTGCAGTCCCCTCAAAATAACTCAACACACAGCCATTAATGTCTAAACCACTGGCAGCAAAAGTGAGTACACCCCTAAGTGAAAATGTTAAAATTGGGCCCAATTAGCCATTTTCCCTCCTACTGGTCTCATGTGGCTCTTTGGTGTTACAAGGTCTCTGGCGTGAATGGGGAGCAGGTGTGTTATATTTGGCGCTATTGCTCTCACTCTCTCATATTGGTCACTGGAAGTTCAACATTGCATCTCATGGCAAAGAACTCTCTGAGGATCCGAAAAAATAATTGTTGCTCTACATGGCCTAGGCTATAAGAAGATTGCCAAGACCCTGAAGCAGAGCTGCAGCACAGTGGCCAAGACCATACAGTGGTTTAACAGCACAGGTTTTGCTCAGAACAGGCCTCGCCATGGTGGACCAAAGAAGTTGAGTGCACATGCTCAGCGTCATATCCAGAGCTTGTCTTTGGGAAATAGACATATAAGTGCTGCCAGCATTGCTGCAGAGGTTGAATGGGTGGGGGGGGGGGGGTCAGCCTGTCAGTGCTCAGACTATATGCCGCACACTGCATGAAATTGATCTGCATGGCTGTCATCCCAGAAAGAAGCCTCTTCTAAAGAAGATGCACAAGAAATACCACAAACAATTTGCTGAAGACAAGCAGACTAAGGACATGGATTACTGGAACTATGTCCTGTGGTCTCGTGAGACCGAGATAAACTTATTTGGTTGAGATGGTGTCAAGCGTGTGTGACGCCAAGCAGGTGAGGAGTACAAAGACAAGTGTGTTTTGCCTACAGTCAAGCATGGTGGTGGGAATGTCATGGTCTGGGGCTGCACGATTGCTGCCGGCACTGGAGAGCTACAGTTCATTGAGGGAACCATGAATGCCAACATATACCGTGACATACTGAAGCAGAGCTTGATCCCCTCCCTTCGGAGACTGGGCTGCAGGGCAGTATTCCAACTTGATAATGACCCAAAACACATCTCTAAGACGACCACTGCCTGAGCTGAGGGTAAGGTGATGGACTGGCTAAACATGTCTCCAGACCTAAACCCTATTGAGCATTTATGGGGCATCCTCAAACAGAAGGTGGAGGAGCGCAAAGTCTCTAACATCCACCAGCTCCGTGATGTGGTCATGCAGGAGTGGAAGAGGACTCCATTGGCAACCTGTGAAGCTCTGGTGAACTCCATGCCCATGAGGGTTAAGGCAGTGCTGGAAAATAATGGTGGCCACACAAAATGCTGACACTTTGGGCCCAATTTGAACATTTTCACTTACGGGTGTACTTACTTTTGTTGGCAGCGGTTTAGACATTAATGGCTGTGTGTTGAGTTATTTTGAGGGGACCGCAAATTTACACTGTTATACAAGCTGTGCTCTCACTACTTTACATTGTAGCAAAGTGTCATTTCTTCAGTGTTGTCCCTTAAAAAGTGTATAAATATATACACTTCCATGTTGCAGTGTAGCCACGCCCTTGACGCGTTTTGTCACATCCGACTTGGTCACAAGGGGGGCCGGATGTGACGAAATGCATCAACGGCATGGCGACACGGAACCAGGCTGGTGATGCTCCCTGGGACACGGAGGAGGAGAGGAGTGGAACAGGACGTTGACACACCAGGTTTTTAACTATATGCGATACTTTTATTGCCCAAATATAAGAGCATTACTTTTAATAAAGCAACACAGTTTTAAATAGTTACACTATGCAAAGCTTTATTGTTGTCCCTACATGCATCGTTCCATGCTGAGACAACGCTGAGTGCTTTTGGAACCTGGGGATTACAGAAACTTATGGATACACCTGCTTATGTTGTCATGCTGGTTGTTATCTGTGTTCTGCTAAGCCTCTTTCCATAAGGGTGATCAGTCACGATTTTCACTTGGTAAAGGACCGTATTGGTGTGCTTTTATTTCATCATTTCCAACACACGGACTATGGACTATTTATGAACTTGCTTATGGAATTTTTTTCATATATTGTTTATGCATTTTATATGAATTATTTATTTGATCATTTATTTATTCATTGGAATTATAGGGTGTTTTTATTACAGCTAGCGCTGCTGTGAAAATTACTTGCATCACTTTGAGGTTTGGTTTTCACATTATTTATGTTTATTTGGCTACAGCAGCTGCTTTGATTGATTTATTGATTCATTTTCTATTTCACTTTTTGATTTATAGCGCGGTGACTGTGGGATTTTTATTGGTAGTTGTATAGTTCCAAAGGCTTTAGAGCTGAACTGTGTCTGAAAAGAGTTATTTCCTTTGGTAACTGGACTTGTAACGTTGATTTCAACACAGATCTGTACACATACCAAACCTGGTATCCCCGTTGTGTAGACCTTGTCTCAATCTCACAGCCTTCCGCTGCAGCTTCTTCGACTTAGGCTCCCAGTCTCTCAACCACTTCAGTCCCGAAAGGATTTCCCACATTAGGACCAGAGCACTTTTTGCGATTCGGCACTGTGTCGCCTTAACTGACAATTGCGCAGCCATGCAACCTTGTACCCAAACTAAATTGGCGTCCTTTTTTCCCCACAAATAGAGCTTTTGCTTTGGCGGTATTTGATCGCTTCTGTGTTTCTTCTGATCACCGCTATAAACAAAAAAAGAGCAACAATTTTGCAAATATTTCTTACTTTTTCCTAAAATACATATCCAAAAAAATATTAAAAAAATAAATGTATTCATCAGTTTTGGCCGATATATATTCTTCTACATATTTGTGTTAAAAAAATTGCAATCAGCATTTATTGATTGGTTCGCCCAAAAGTTGCCGCGTTTACAAACCATGAGAATTAATTTATGGAGTTTTTACTATTATTTTTTTTTTTACTGGTAATGGCTGCGATTTTTATCGGGACTGTGATATTGCGGTGGACATGTTGGACATTGTTGACACTTTTTTGGGACCATTGACATTTATACAGCGTTCTGATCTAAAAATAGCCACTGATTACTGTATAAATGTCACTGCTTCTCTCCTATTGTAAGCGATCGTGGTTCATGGGCGGACATCCCCCAGTCCACCCGATCCGCGCTCACACTCCTGAAGCTTGCGGTGGGCACGAGAGCGCGTCGGCGGTGGCTCGCGCTCGCCCTCTAGCACGTGCGCAAATCTCCATTTATAGACGCCTATTCGCATTATGCTGCCACTTTGCAGCAGTAAATGTATGCGACGTGGTCCGGAAGTGGTTAACAGACTCCTTGGACTCCCACTGCCACTGGGTACCTTGAGCTTCACACAGCCAACCGCTGTGTCTCCTGAGTGCCATCCATGCTGACCTGCTGGGTCCCTTACTCGGCTCTTCAGCTCACCTGCTGACCTCTCTTGCAAGCGTCACCCCTGCTATCCTGCTGGGTTCCTAGCTTGACTCTGCTGAGACTTTCCCATGCTTCTTCATTGTCCCCAGTTAGTGAAACAGGCTGCTCTGGTACTCTCTCAGACTCTAAACTCTGGCCTCTGATAACAGGAGCATTGTCCCTTGAGGGCAACAGTTTCCCCTTTACCTCTGACCCTGGTTCGCGCTTTGCCTCTGGCGATAGGAATCGTTGTGCCTCGTTAGCAACTCTGTCCCTTCACCTCCGACAAAGAGGGGTTCTCTGGCCAGGAGAACCCATGGAACTTGGTTAGGCTTCCGACATAAAGCCCCAACCCTACGCTATCCATTCTTGTCCTGGGTAGGCCTCAGACTGTCTAGCAACCAGGGGGCTCCTGGATAGGCCTCAGGCTTCTGGCCTAGCAGCCGGGAGTCTTCAACACACGTCCACTCACATTGCCGTCCAGGTGGCACAGAACCCCGATCACCTGACTCCTCCCAAATAAATAGGCTTTCCCAGCAGGCCATGGGGCCCAAGAAAACCCCTGCCATTTGGCTGGAAAAACCTATCCACTCATATTCCAAGTTCATATGCACCTTGTCATTCCAATGCCATGAGTGACAGTACCAACCAGCGGCAGAGGAGAGAAGTGCATCAAACTCAGGAGGTAGGAAACGAATCAGGAGGCCCCCTAACAATTAGCTGAGCTAGTTACCACCCGGCAAACTATGTTTAACAGCATCCCTGTTCAAGACCATGGTGCTACAACAGAATCTGGGTGATATCACTATACAGAATCTATAACCAAATGTCATACCCCCAGCTCAGTTTTTTCTTTCCTCCCCTCTTGCCTGGTATGCTACATTGTCCTCAATTCAGATACTCATCTGCTCTGTGGATCCACACTTTCACTGCAGTGATCTGGTGTTAAGGTGCCACAGCATGGGTCCTGTGTCACCATGTTTCATTTGTCAGGTACCCAGATGCATCTTCCTGCTTCAGACAGCCAGTTGAAATCAATGGCAATCACTTCCGAAGGGGCTACACACCACTTCAGAAGCACAGTGCGCCGGCACTTTTTAACCCCATTTTAACCCCTTGTGGGGGGTTAAAAGTGCTGCGCTCCCGCCGGTATAGCGGAGCTACTACCGCTTGCCCACCCCAGTGTGAAAGTATGTGCAGCCTTTTGGGATATGTGACGTAAATATCTCAGGAAGCTGCAGGAGGAGGTATATATCACTCTCATGTAGGCAAGAATTGCAGAGGGGATGGGCCGCAATAAAAAATAAATAAATAAGTAAAATGTAAAGCAAAAAAAGACCATTTAATATTACAGAGGATGGGGTGTTTCAGGGGGGAGAACTTCCTTTTTGGGACTGAAAGTCTGTTTTACATGAAATATACCACGTGCACAGAATAGCAATAATTAACAGTCTGCACTTACTTCCAACATGGCCCTAGTCATAAACAGACGAGGAAAAAATTACCCATATAGTTTAGACTAAGCTATATGCCATTATGTTTTGCACATTTAACGCTAAACTCTGTGAAAAAGAAAAATTCTCCCTTTCAGTGGGGATCCCGTCACCCCACACTGCAAGGATGCCAGTAAAATGTACTTTTGCTTTCCTTAACCCTGCTTCCCTGGCAGCCTGCATTCTCCTCTTTTCCCTAATGCTTGTGGGTGGTCCATTGACATCCTTTTGTACAATGTGGACCACTATTATCTTAACCAGTTCCCGACCGCGTGGCGTGTTTTCACGGCGGCAGTCGGGATGCTGAGCGCGAAACGCCGTAAAAAGACGGCGATCTGCGAACAGCCGCTAGGGGGCACGCGCCCGCCGCACTCCTAAGGAGTGTGCCCGCGGCTTGGGCGGACCCGATGTCCGTCGGCGAGCCGCGATGAGCGGCCACAGGGAAAGAACGGGGAACCGCCGATGTAAACATGGCGGTTCCCCATTCTGTTAGTGCAGGCATGGGAGATCTACTGAACCCTGTCACTGGGATCAGTTAGATCTCTCATGCCCATGTTAGCCCAACCCCCCCACAGTAAGAACACACCCAGGGAACACAGTTAACCCCTAGCTCTCCCCCCCCCAGGTTAACCCCTTCACTGCCAATGACATTTATACAGTAATCAGTGGACATTTAAATTTCTGATCGCTGAATAAATGTCATTGGTCCCAAAAAAGTGTCAAAAATGTCCGACATGTCCACTGCAATATCGCAGTACTGCTAAAAATTGCAGATCGCCGCCATTACTAGTAAAAAAAATAAAATAAAATAAAAACCCCAGAAATTAATTCTCATCATCCGTAAACACGGCCACTTTTGCGCAAACCAATCAATAAACGCCGATTGCAATTTTTTTTATCACAAATATGAGGAAGAATATAAATCGGCCAAAACCGGTGAAAAAAATGTTTTTTTATATTTATTTTTTTTTTTGAATTTTAGCAAAAAGTAAGAAATTTGGGGTTTTTTGCAAAATGTTCGCTCTTCTTTTGTTTATAGCGGCGATCAGAAATGACGCAGAGGTGATCAAATACCACCAAAAGAAAGCTCTATTTGTGGAAAAAAAAGGACGCAAATTTTGTTTGGGTGCAACGTCGCACGACCGCGCAATTGTCAGTTAAATCAACGCAGTGCCAAATCGCAAAAAGTGCTCTGGTCCTAAAGCTGGAAAACCTTCCGTTTGGTAAGTGGTTAACCACTTCCCGCCCGGCGTATAGACAATTGACGTCCGGGCGGGGGGGTTCATTATCCTGACTGGACGTCTATTGACGTCCTCAGGATAATCCGCGATCGCGCGCCCCCAGGGGCGCGCATCGTGGCGATCGGTGGTGCCGTGGGTCAGGCTGACCCACCGCATTACCGACCGATCCGAAGCCTTTTACCATGTGATCAGCCGTGACCAATCACGGCTGATCACAGTGTAAATAGGAAGAGCCATTGATCGGCTTTTCCTCTGCTCAGGTCTGCAGATTTATCAGCGCAGCCACCCTCAGGATCACCCCCACTGGACCACCAGGGAGCCGGATCAGGGCCTCAGGGAGCCCCCCCCCGCCGGACATCGCACACAGGCCGCCCAGGACCACCAGGGAATGAAATAAGAGGCCGCCCAGGACCACCAGGGAGCCCCCACTAGACCACCAGGTAAGGGCATTATTGTGCACTGTAGGGATGGCACTGTGCCCATGTATGATGCCTGCCAGTGCCACCCCTAACAGTGCTTGTTGCACCTGTGCCCACCACTGCCACCTATAAGTGCCCACCTGTGCCCACCCGTGTCACCTATCAGTGCCCACCCGTGTCACCTATCAGTGCCCACCTGTGCCACCTAAAAGTGCCCACCTGTGCCACCTATCAGTGCCCATCAGTGCCCAGTGCCACTTATCAGTGCCGCCTAGGAGTGTCCATCAGTGCCGCATATCAGTGCCACATATCAGTGCCCGTAATTGTTGCTTGTCAGTGCCGCCCATCAGTGCTGTATATGTGCCCCATCATCAGTGCAACCTTATCAGTGCCACCTCATCAGTGCCAATCTGTACTGCCTCATCAGTGCCCATCAGTGTAGCCTCATCAGTGCCCATCAGTGTAGCCACATCAGTGCCCGTCAGTGAAGGAGAAAATGTACTTTATACAAATTTTTGTGACAGAAACAAAGAAAAATGTTTTTTTTTTTCAAAATTTTCGGTCTTTTTTTTCTATAGCGCAAAAAATAAAAACCGCAGGGGTGATCAAATACCACCAAAAGAAAGCTCTATTTGTGGGAACAAAATGACATAAAGTTTGTTTGGGTACAACGTCGCACGACCGTGCAATTCTCATTCAAATCGCAACAGCACTGAAAGCTGAAAATTGGTCTGGTAGGGAAGTGTTCTAAATGCCTGGTATTGAAGTGGTTAAAGAAGAGGCTCCAGAAGGCTGGTCACATAGCATGGGGGGAGCCTGCGGGAGGGAGGAATTAGATAAGTAAATGTCCTTTTTACTGGTACCCTAGGCATAAGTGAAAATTTCAGCTTTGCAGTACAGCGGAGCATCTCTTGGAAGGGAGTATTTTCCTTTTCCCTGGAGTTCAATTTTAAATAAACTTATACAGTATATGTATTCAGTCTCCAGGACACACTAAGATTATGACATATATTCCGGTACTCTAATATTATGACATATATTGTAGCACCTCATAACATATTCAGTGTCACCCTAGGGGGCTGACTGTGTCAGATAATCGTAATCTGCCTTCAGTAAAACATGAATTTAGTTATAAACTATACACACATTCCAAGGAAAAACAGGTTTAGCATATAGTGCAGCATTATAAAACACTAGTTCAGCTTATTCTGACTTGAAGCTAAGAAAAATATACAGTTAAGAAAATACACTGGAAAGCTGAAAATAGTTTTTAACATGTACATCTTTACATCTGTTTGATTCATTCACTAGTCCCTGCTGAGTTTCTGTACTATGACTGCTAGTATTTCTCTTTCAGACCTGTACTGAAGAAAACCTTCCATTCATGGCTTCTACAAATAGTTGCCATGCATTCTCTGTTCCAGAATCTGGAGATGATTCAAACTTATAAAACATATCTTTTAAGTAAAGACATCTGGAATGGGCAGCAAATACATGGTAACTGCAGAATCGTCCAGCTGCCGTCTAGTTTTCTCCATTTGCAATTCCAAAATTAAGCACAATAAAAAAGAACGATTTCGCTTTAGGCCCTATCATTACAAGGAGTGTTCAAGCATAAAAATTCCTCATAACACCACTGAGCCTTTCATACACAAAGATTACCCAGACGTGCAAAAAATGGGTGAATGAACATGTTTAAACTATGCTGAAAGTCTTGGCATTGTATGCAGATTTAATGTATTTTTCATGGCATTTGAAAGACACTTGTACTTTGGAGAAGAGCCATCAAAAGAACTTAGTAATGAACAGCCAGGCAGTGGGGTTGACTCTTAACATGCCAAGATGAATCAAGGCATAAGTAAACCTTGGATAAAAGGGGATTTCTAGCTGGCATTGACAAGTCCTCTCGTTACAGCAAGTCAGCATTCTTGCAGATCTCGTGTGACAAGAGAACATGTAAAAAGAGGGAATATTTATGTGCGACACTTTGTGTATAAAGGGACAAACCTTTAAGGCACAGAAGCTCTGTTATCATATTTGATTCCACTGTAAAAATGCATGATAATGCAGGCATTTCTGTTTTATGGAAAATGGTTCAGTGAAAACAGATTTCAGCTAGTTCAAGTGACTGCATTTAATATTAATAATGACTCCAACTTGAGCTAAAGTTATCTGTAACATTTGATTCAATATCATTATTCTAGAAGTATTTGTACATGTCCAATACTGAGA
>BLSH010510131.1:370669-390015 GCA_018402905.1 Glandirana rugosa
AGTGACGAGTACATATGTACGTATCGAGGGTTGACAGGGACTAAACATTGTTTTTTTTTCTTTTCTTTTTTCTATATGGACACGAGTCTAGGGTTATCGAACATATACATTAGTTGATGGTCCACGATTTCCCCACCCTGGTGTACAATGGTAAACCATAAACTAAACATTGTTTCAGGGAGACAGGGAGAAGGTAGTGGTAAACAGGGAGTAAAAACATATTAGATATATAAACATACATCGCGAAGTGAGAACTCCCAGCGTTCTATTAACTTATGGGGAGACCAAATGGACTGAGACACTCAAGAGACGGTGGAGACTGACCCAAAACAGCGTCGCACGACCGCGCAATTCTCATTCAAATCGCAACAGCACTGAAAGCTGAAAATTGGTCTGGGCGGGAAGTGTTCTAAGTGCCCGGTATTGAAGTGGTTAAAGGGGAACTAACACTATAAGTAAACCCAGTCAGAGGTGGCAGAGAACTCACAGAGTCAGGTAAACCAGAGGGGTATTCAATTATCTTGCGACCCTCAAGAGTGAAGCGCTACATACAAATATATAGATTATACAAAAATGAGGGACAAATGGTGATGGAAGAGGGACAGAGGGACTTTGTTACAAATCAAATACCAAATGGTAACATGTGGTCCCACCCCTTTAGCACCTGGTAGTTGATTACATATACAAGCTATTGGGATCTGAGCACAGGTATATCTTTTTTCTTTTCTTTTTTTTTGTTACAAATCAGGGACAGTTGGGAGCTATGCATGTATACATGAGCAGTGAGAAGTATGGAAGGGGAGCTCAATGTGATCCTTACTGCAAACATATGGAACACAGCAATTTCTAGACTTTTCTTGCTTTCTTAGATATTGTGAGATGATATGCAATTTCACCATCACTGTCTTGTACTGTTCCCAAAGCTGAGGATATTAGCTGAAGGTGTTGTGTCAGTTATTGGTTTCAAGTTTCTGATAAAAGGAAACAAATTGGTTGATGCTTCAAATGACACACTGGCATGCTGCTAAATATCTTTTTTTCACCTCACAGTGTAATCTGACAGGTAACTAGAACTATTGCTGCACACAACCCAATCTGTCACATGGTGACAGTGGGGATGCAACATGCTCCAGGTAGAGTCCATAGACTCTACCTGCAAGACAACCACTCCATCCACTTTGTCTTCTGTAGACATGTGCATGACAGAAAAATTTGTTTAGTTTCATTTCGATTCGTTAATCTAGTTATTTGGTTTAGTTAAGTTTGGTTGATTAGTTCAATTTGTATTCGGAATTCATATTCGGAATTTTTCGAATTTTCTTAGAATTTACAGATTTTTTTCAATTCAAAATGTTCAAATCGATAAATTTTCGAATTGGTTGAAACGAAAATGTTTTTTTTTTTTTTCATTCTAATGCAACAAAGTGAGCAAACAAAAGAAAATCTTCATGAAATGATTACAATGACCCTTTAAATCACCTTTGGCTTAACAAAAACAGCATTGTTTTGAAATGGTACTCTAATTACACTACTGTAATTCGGATATACTTTAGAATTCGAAAAACATGGACTTTATAGGCATGCGTTAAGGATTAAAAATACTTTACTTGTTACAATCGAAGTAGTATAAAACTATTCAAGGGTTAAAAACAAGACATAATTATTGTATCGAACATTATTGACATCACAATAAACATGGCTAAAAGATCGTCTTCCCTAAACCACCATTGACCCAGTGGTAAGTGGGGTCAGTGGGGGGAGAGGGCAGATTAACACAGGGTGAACTGACTCAGAACAGCCTGGGGTGAAACCTAATAAAATGGTAAATAACAATCTATTATCAAAGGTACAAACATAGACCACAAGATATATATAGGGTTTCAAACCACCAAGGCATAAAGTCGCAGAGGGACTCAACTAGTTTTGCGCTAGGGTTTCGCACTTTCTCTGGAGCACTCAATAGTAATCTGGTAGAACAAACACAAACGCAAGCATGTCAGAGTATCAATGCCATGTTATAGTACAAAGACAATCAATATATCTTTATATAAAGTACAGTTGTAATAATTCTGTAAGGAAAAGACCACTTACATAGTCAGCTTAAACCAGTAGAAAATCATTTGTAGCGCACATTCCCAAGGTGGCCAGGGTGTTATAGGAGGATGGAGGTAAAGGGGCGGAGTCAGAGCCCCCATTAGGGACACCAAAAAGTGGGGGTCGTGCACAAGTAGGCATGGGGAGCTGCACACAATACAAATGTTGATAGAAGTCAGAGATGAGAGTAACCCATATAGGTAGTGGCAAACAAGTATATATACAGTCAGGTCCATAAATATTGGGACATTGACACAATTCTAATGTTTTTGGCTCTATACACCACCACAATGGATTTGAAATGAAACAAACAAGATGTGCTTTAACTGCAGACTTTCAGCTTAATTTGAGGTTATTTACATCCAGATCAGGTGAACGGTGTAGTAATTACAGCAGTTTGTATATGTGCCTCCCACTTTTTAAGGGACCAAAAGTAATGGGACAATTGGCTGCTCAGCTGTTCCATGACCAGGTGTGTATTATTCCCTCATTATCCCATTTACAAGGAGAAGATAAAAGGCCTAGAGTTAATTTCAAGTGTGCTATTTGCATTTGGAATATGTTGCTGTCAACTCTCAATATGAGATCCAAAGAGCTGTCACTATCAGTGAAGCAAGCCATCATTAGGCTGAAAAAACAAAACAAACCCATCAGAGAGATAGCAAAAACATTAGGTGTGGCCAAATCAACTGTTTGGAACATCCTTAAAAAGAAAGCACCGGTGAGCTCAGCAACACCAAAAGACCCGGAAGACCACGGAAAACAACTGTGGTGGATGACCGAAGAATTCTTTCCCTGGTGAAGAAAACACCCTTCACAACAGTTGGCCAGATCAAGAACACTCTTCAGGAGGTAGGTGTATGTGTGTCAAAGTCAACAATCAAGAGAAGACTTCACCAGAGTGAATACAGAGGGTTCACCACAAGATGTAAACCATTGGTGAGCCTCAAAAACAGGAAGGCCAAAATTAGAGTTTGCCAAACAACATCTAAAAAAGCCTTCACAGTTCTGGAACAACATCCTATGGACAGATGAGACCAAGATCAACTTTTACCAGAGTGATGGGAAGAGAAGAGTATGGAGAAGGAAAGGAACTGCTGATGATCCAAAGCATATCACCTCATCAGTGAAGCATGGTGGTGGTAGTGTCATGGCGTGGGCATGTATGGCTGCCAATGGAACTGGTTGTATTTATTGATGATGTGACTGCTGACAAAAGGATGAATTCTGAAGTGTTTCGGGCAATATTATCTGCTCATATTCAGCCAAATACTTCAGAACTCATTGGACGGCGCTTCACAGTGCAGATGGACAATGACCCGAAGCATACTGCGAAAGCAACCAAAGAGGTTTTTAAGGGAAAGAAGTGGAATGTTATGCAATGGCCAAGTCAATGACCTGACCTGAATCCGATTGAGCATGCATTTCACTTGCTGAAGATAAAACTGAAGGGAAAATGCCCCAAGAACAAGCAGGAACTGAAGGCAGTTGCAGTAGAGGCCTGGCAGAGCATCACCAGGGATAAAACCCAGCATCTAGTGATGTCTATGCGTTCCAGACTTCAGGCTGTAATTGACTGCAAAGGATTTGCAACCAAGTATTAAAAAGTGAAAGTTTGATTTATGATTGTTAATCTGTCCCATTACTTTTGGTCCCTTAAAAAGTGGGAGGCACATATACAAACTGTTGTAATTCCTACACCGTTCACCTGATTTGGATGTAAATACCCTCAAATTAAAGCTGAAAGTCTGCAGTTAAAGCACATTTTGTTTGTTTCATTTCAAATCCATTGTGGTGGTATATAGAGCCAAAAAGATTAGAATTGTGTCAATGTCCCAATATTTATGGACCTGACTGTATATATATTAAAAGTATGGGAAAATATCATCATTATACCCCTGTTAGCGGGGTCTCAGCTGGGGAAAAAATTTCTCCCCACAGCCCATGATGGACACAAAAGCATATGCACCAATATAAATACATGGGTGTGAGGGATAAATGACAAGACTCTGTAATAATGACCTTGATACACCTTCCAAGGCCCAAAATGAAGAGGTGGTAATTCAGAGGCAGTTTGTAAAAGGTTAACCCTGAGGCCTCGCACAGGTGGCGTTCATACAGATGGTAAATGGAGATATATACTCCCCGTTGATATGGCTAGGACTCAGACAACGGTACCACATACTGGTGACTAGCGTCTGAAAGTCTAAGGGATAAAGACTATTTTAGAATACATATACTAATAATACACCCTTTAATGTGTAGGGAAACTAATGCAGGGTCCCCTGAGCACCGTGTCCAAAAAGAACCCAGAAGTTACTTTGGTATGTGATTCTTAATCGAGTCCCTTAGCGATGGCTATGGTGAACGGCATGTAGCAACCTGCATGGCCCCAAGGAGACTGCCACTATATATAGGTGTGCAGCTCCCAATTGGCAACGTCAGGCAACCATGTCGTGTGACGTCACCAACCCGGCGGAGTGTTCCTGCACATGCGCCAGGTTCACGCCACACGTTTGCACGGCGCACAGATGCAGATCTACACGAGTGCACGCCGCCGGGCGGAGAGAGACACCTGCGCGCCACCAGAGAACACTGGAGGCCACCAGAGAGCGCCCTCTGGCGAGGCTTCCACGCCGCGGCATCACCCGGCACCACACTCGACTTGATTAAGCATCATATACCAAGGTAACTTCTGGGTCCTTTTTGGACACTGTGTTCAGGGGACCCTGCATTAGTTCCCCTACACATTAATGGGTGTATTATTAGTATATGTATTCTAAAATAGTCTTTATCCTTAGACTTTCAGACGCTTGTCACCAGTACGGGGTACCGTTGTCTGAGTCCTAGCCATATCAACGGGGAGTACATATCTCCATTTACCATCTGTATGAACGCCACCTGTGCGAGGCCTCAGGGTTAACCTTTTCCAAACTGCCTCTGAATTACCACCTCTTCATTTTGGGCCTTGGAAGGTGTATCAAGGTAATTATTACAGTCTTGTCATATATCCCTCATTCCCATGTATTTATTTTGAGTCCATCATGGGCTGTGAGAAAAAAATTTTCCCCGGCTGAGACCCCGCTAACAGGGGTATAATGATGGTATTTTCCCATACTTTGAATATATATATATATATACTTGTTTGGCACTACCTATATGGGTTACTCTCATCTCTGACTTTGAATCTATCAACATTTGTATTGTGTGCAGCTCCCCATGCCTACTTGTGCGTGACCCCCGCTGTTTGGTGTCCCCGGTGGGGGCTCTGACTACGCCCCTTTATCTCCGTCCTCCTATACCACCCTGGCCACCTTGGGAATGCGCGCTGCAACTGATTTTCTACTGGTTTAAGCTGACTATGTAAGTGGTCTTTCCCTTACAGAATTGTTACAACTGTACTTTATGTAAAGATATGTTGATTGTCTTTGTACTATAACACGGCATTGATACACTGACATGCTTGTGTTTGTGTTTGTTCTACCAGATTACTATTGAGTGCTCCAGACGAACAGACAAAGCGTGAAACCCTAGTGCGAAACTAGTTGAGCCCCTCTCTTTGCAACTTTATGCCTTGGTGGTTTGAAACCCTATATATATCTTGTGGTCTATGTTTGTACCTTTGATGATAGATTGTTATTTACCATTTTATTAGGTTTCACCCCAGGCTGTTCTGAGTCAGTTCACCCTGTGTTAGTCCGCCCTCTCCCCCCACGACCCCACTTACCACTGGGTCAATGGTGGTTTAGGGAAGACGATCTTTGAGCCATGTTTATTGTGATGTCAATGATGTTCGATACAATAATTATGTCTTGTTTTTAACCCTTGAATAGTTTTATACTACTCCGATTGTAACAAATAAAGTATTTTTAATCCTTAACGCGTGCCTATAAAGTCCATGTTTTTCGAATTCTAAAGTATATCCGAATTACAGTAGTGTAATTAGAGTACCATTGTTTTTTCAATTGTAAAGTTAATTGGTCAATGATTAGGATGTGGCATGTTCCTACTTAGGAGGCTGTCTCCAGTATACCCACACTGGTATAGGACTGGCCCTTTCACTCCCTTCCTCCCGCATTTTTTTAATATATCTGTTTATGATTTCTAAGGCGAAGAGCCTATTTTTCGTTAATCCAATTCAGTGGGATTTCATTAATTAGTTATACTTTGTATTAGCATTGTGACATTATAAGCGCATGTGACCCCCCTTTTTCTCTGATAGAAAATATGGACTTTGTAGGGAACGCGTGGTCTGGTATATGGCAGAGTTTCAACCCAAGGAGACCCCGGGTTATCTAGAGGAGAACAATTTTGCCAAGATGAAGAAACTGTTGAAAAAGAAGTCTAATCTGCACTGGCACATCAAATTTTTTCGATATTACATTGCAGATGGGATTAACCCCTTTGGTTTAAGAATACAAATATTCCCAACCATTAAACAGACACCAATGGATCTCAAAACAAATTGGGAAGCTGCCCTTACAAAATGTATTGCTGAACTAATGACCCTTCTCATCAAACACTATGAGAATGAGATGGAGTCATTAGATCAGGACATTATAAACTTGGGAACTACTTATCAAGCTGCACAAACTAATGAGCAATTTGATAATAAATGGCAGGATTTGAAAAACTATTTAGCCAAACTCAACAAAGATATTATTAAAAAGAAAAACAGGCCAAATTCACCAAAGATAAGAATGCCATCGCAGGGGGTTTTGCCTATCGCTGGCACACTCCCCCCCCCCCCCCAAGGGGCAGAGGTCCATTAAATGTTAGAGCACGGAATCCCAGAGGGAGTAACCCTATGGCTGTCTCTGAATTAGGAACAGAATCTGACTCTTCTTTGTCTTCCGCAGCTTCCCGTTCTGTCCAAGGACAATCTTCTTCACACTTGTCATTTTCTGGTGGTGAACGTAAGAGAAACCTCAATGGTGGTGGGTACCCTTCTCCACAGGCGTCTAAACACCGCCCTGATCACTTTCCTGCTTTGCATCACAATTATGAACAACCCAGAAATAGAGGACGTTCAAATACTGACACACATCTTGGCCCTATTACGGCACAAGCACTACAAATTATACAGAACCAATCCACAGGCAAATCTAAGACACAACACCCGAAAACCATCTCCAAAACTAATTTGAAAGGTTTGACACATGCCCCAGCACAAGTGGCACACTCACCACAGTTACAAGGCACTATGCCCTCCCAGGGGGGATTTTTACCCAAGGCCCGCCAAATGGAGGGGGGTTACACAAACTACATTGGACCCGCATCTAACACGTCTTCTGACAACATCGCGCCCTTTGGACCCTCCCCTAATTCACTCAGAGCACAATCCCAATCACACTCAGAGTTGAGTGTCATTAATTTAACTCCGTACACGTTTGACACAAATCAAATTAGTGTCTTGCAATTAGGTCTGAATTTTTGTCCTACTGCGACTATTAATAAATATGAAACTATAAAGGATGTATATTTATTCTCACGAAACCTCACATATAAATATCTTTTTGACCAAGATAGGGTGAGGGGCATTCAAGACAGGGAGCTCACTGAGCAAACTAAACATTTTTCTATGGCTGAGTGCAGAGCCCTACGAGATTTAATCTTACTGTTGGAAGAAAGCTCCTCCCAGGTATCCACCAGTCCCTTGGATGAAATTTCTGACCAGACTGCCTCTACCATCTACCCGTTTTACTTTAAAAACAAGTCAAAAAAATTTCCGGACCTCTCCACTAATCCCAGCATAAGAACCTTTCTCATTGCTGTGATTAGCGACGTTAAAAAATTAGAAGGATCTCAGATGACACGCAATCTCACTTCTTCTCAAATAGAGGCTCTACAGTCCCTAAAAAGAATGCCAGATGTTGTAATAGAGAACTCTGATAAAGGGGGTAACGTAGTCATCAGGACGCAGTTGCAGTACTAAAGGATGTGCATGGATATCCTCAGTAATAAGGATTGTTATCGTCCACTGTCTATTACTAAGATAGTGGACTTCATCACAGAATACAAAACATTGATTGGTAATGCGTATCAACAAGGTCTAATTGACCAGAACACTTATGATTTTCTTAATGTTCAGGAGCCCAAGGGACCAACATTTTATGCTCTACCCAAGATCCATAAGCGATTAGATAGGCCACCGGAGAGACCCATTATATCGGGAGTGGGGTCCCTTTTGGAGAATGCCAGCACGCTGGTGGATACCGCACTTATGCTTCATGTTTTAACACTTTCCTCATACATTAGGGACACTATGGACCTGCTTACACATATTGAGGGGATGTCCGTGCCTTTGGGTGCCCTACTGGTGACTCTTGATGTGGAGGCTCTTTACTCCAGCATCCCTCACGAGTTGGGCATCAGGGCGGCCCACACGTTCCTTTATGAAGTGGACCAAAATATGTGGAAATATGGCGATTTCGCCATCCAATTGTTGCAATTTATTCTGACACATAATTGGTTTGTCTTTAACAATACCCATTACCTCCAGATGCAGGGGGTCACAATGGGGACCCGCTGCGCACCCTCATATGCGAACCTGTATCTGGGGGGCTGGGAACGAGACATTTTTGGTGATGACAAATTGTGCCCCTTCACTGACCAGGCTCTCTGCTGGTTCCGGTTCATAGACAACATTTTTGTCGTGTGGACCGGGACCGCAGAAACCTTGTTTTAATTCGCTAACCGTTTAAACAACAACTCTTACAATTTGAAATTTACTTTAAACTTTCAAACAGATCACATTGCATTTTTGGACCTTCTTATTTATGTAGACCAACAACATTGTCTGGCCACGAGTCGCTACCGCAAGGAGACGGCCAGAAATACAATTTTGCATACTCAGAGCGCACATCCCGTACATCTTAAACACAGTATTCCTTACACCCAATAACTCCGTATACAGTGTAACTGCACTAGAATGGAGGATTTCCTTGTCCAGGCTGCCTCCTTGCACGAGAGACTTTTACACCGTGGCTACAGCAAGTCGCTGCTTAAGAGGGCTTTTCATAAGGCTATGTCGCAGGACAGACATCGGCTGATTTTTAAAACCAAAAAATCCAAAGAGTCTACATCTGGTGTCATGGTGAAATTTATCACTAAATTCTCATCTCAACACTTTCAAGTGTGGCAGCTCCTTGGCCGACACTGGCATCTCCTTGTGGAGGACCCCATCCTGGCCAAATATTTAAAACCTCACCCTGAAATTGTTCTCCGTAGAAGTACATCTTTACGGGATCAACTCACACACAGTCATTATAATCCAATGCACATCAATGAGACCCCCATATGGGGGATTTTCCAATGTGGTACATGTGACATCTGTCCCTGGACTTTGGAAGGTACTAGATACATACTTCCTAATGGGGAGACCTTTCATCCAAAATTCTTTGCCAGCTGTGATACAAAGGGTTTAGTTTATCTTATGGTCTGCACATGTGGAGCGTTCTATGTGGGCAAAATGATACGCCAGCGCATAGGTGACCACATTTATTATTCAGGAAATGGCAAGATGATGACACCAGTAAGTCGCCATTTGGATCTTTATCACAGGTTTAATACCCAAGTGGTTAAATTTATGGTTCTCAAGACCATTCCTGCTAACTCCAGGGGTGGTCCCTGGGACAAAATTATTCTCCAAAGGGAAACACTTTGGATTGAGCGCCTGGAAGCAACCAGAGCCCTGGGCCTTAATGAAGTGTTGACTTACAAACCATTTCTCTAATGCATTATTTCACTTAGGATTAAATTAATCTTAAATTTAATCCCACTTTATATTTCCACTTCCCCTTGGGCTAGTCCACACACATACATTCAACTGCAACATTCAGGTCTCCTTCCCCCCTCACATTCATACACCTAGGAGTTGATAGGATTCCTTACATAAGGTTACCCTGTTCTTCTCCTCTTTTTTCCCTTCTCTTTTTTTCCTCTCTGTCGAGGTGCCCCATGTGCGGGGGTCGGTTCTCTTTGGGTAGGCATGCGGCTCAAAACGCCTTATGTGCCGCCCCCTGCACTGTTGTGTGGTGCCGGGTGACGCTGCGGCATGGAGGCCTCGCCAGAGGGCACTCTCTGGTGGCCTCCAGTGTTCTCCGGCGGCGTGCACTCGTGGAGATCTGCGTCTGTGCGCTGTGCGGACGTGTGGGGGGGGGGACCCGGAACATGCGCAGGAACACTCAGCCGGGTTGGTGACGTCACACGCCATGGTTGCCAATTGGGAGCTGCACACCTATATATAGTGGCAGTCTCCTTGGGGCCGTGCAGGTTGCTACATGCCATTCACCATAGCCAGCGCTAAGGGACTCGATTAAGCATCGCATGCCAAGGTACCTTCTGGGTCCTTTTTGGACACGGTGCTCAGAGGACCCTGCATTAGTTCCCCTACCCATTAATGGGTGTATTATTAGTATATGTATTCTAAAATAGTCTTTATCCCTTAGACTTTCAGACGCTTGTCACCAGTACGTGGTACCGCTGTCTGAGTCCTAGCCATATCAACGGGGAGTACATATCTCCATTTACCATCTGTATGAACGCCACCTGTGCGAGGCCTCAGGGTTAACCTTTTCCAAACTGCCTCTGAATTACCACCTCTTCATTTTGGGCCTTGGAAGGTGTATCAAGGTAATTATTACAGAGTCTTGTCATATATCCCTCACACCCATGTATTTATTTTGGTGCATATGCTTTTGTGTCCATCATGGGCTGTGGGAAGAATTTTTTCCCCGGCTGATACCCCAGGCTGTTCTGAGTCAGTTTACCCTGTGTTAGTCCGCCCTCTCCCCCCACCGACCCCACTTACCACTGGGTCTATGGTGGTTTAGGGATGACGATCTTTTAGCCATGTTTATTGTGATGTCAATGATGTTCGATACAATAATTATGTCTTGTTTTTAACCCTTGAATAGTTTTATACTACTCCGATTGTGACAAATAAAGTATTTTTAATCCTTAACGCATGCCTATAAAGTCCATGTTTTTCGAATTCTAAAGTTAATTGGTTAATGATTAGGATGTGGCATGTTCCTACTTAGGAGGCTGTCCCCAGTATACCCACACTGGTATAGGACTGGCCCTTCCGCTCCCTTCTTCCCGCATTTTTTGAATATATCTGTAATTTGGATATATCCGAATCTCCGAATAATGAAAAATTTGTCTGAATATTAATTCGGAATGAAACGAACTGCACATGTCTAGTCTTTTGACAATACTGTGTTATGTCAGCCAAGAAGCAGACCTTCAGAAAAGTCTGTTGGTGTCTTGTGCTCATGTTTCAACTTCAGCAGCGAAATCATTAGAGTCCACGTCCTGAATGATTGAATTCTGTCAACTTTTTCTGTTTTTCATCCAAATAAGTGACCCCAGCAGGCCTTGCCCCGGGGTTCCTTCAGAAACTGGAATCTGAAGTCACTGTATTTCCCCCACCATCCGTAAGACATCATGAAGCTTTAAAAGTACAGCAGTTCTCTAATTTGAGATGCAGACAAAAGCTGTATTAAATAAGAAACAAAATTTCAATTTCACCAATGCTGGTTTATTTGTTTACTGATTTTTGAGGAATTAATTTGTATTATAAAATCTTGGATATATAAAATCTTAACACTTACTGTTTACAATATATTATGTAAGAAGGCCAGTATGGTGGCCTGAATTTATGGGAGGAGTTGGGGCATATATATTCAGCTCACTCCCCTGTCTACTTGTCGGTTCCGGTGCATGATACATTGACGTCACCAGACGTCACAGAGACCAAGCTTTCGAACCTTACAAGTGTTTGCGACTCCTTTGTTTGGGGTCATCATCGGTGGTACTTGCTTGCTATTGCAGGTATGCTTTGAACTTTTTCGTACCATACGTTGTGTTGCGGTACGTTGTTCTTCACCTCTTTTTTAAATCGACCCAATGCTGGTCTTCGTCCGGCATTTGCTTGTTACAGGCTTTGAATCGATTCGTAGTCAGTTGGTATTGCGGCTCATTCGTTGGGTCTTAGTTCCATTCGCACTTCTTGCAAGGTGCCGTTCGCGTCAGTCTCAAGCCTGCTCATTGACGCAGGAGAGCTTTCCAATCTCATGCAAAATTGATTTTCAGCTATGCAAGTCTCTCTAGCTACTTTTCAATTACTCAGTCACCCTCACGAGGCGCCATGTTACGCAGCACCCAAGTCGCACATTCTCGGTCATTCGTTACCTCATGCGATGCTTCGGTTCGAATCTTCGGCACGATTCGGTATGTTCCGTTGCTCATTCGCAGCGTACAGTCCCCTGCCTCTTGCTGGCACAACCACGGTTCATGTCCAAACTTCACACTTTCATCATTTCCAGCATGGCTGGTTGTGACTCTTCCTTACATATGTGTGCTGTTATACTTGTTGTGTGAAATGTAATGCTATGCATAGTTATGGTAATGTTTATATAATTGGTTATTATACTGCCATCTTGTGGTTATTTTGGTTATACCATCATCCCTTTCTGTTTATTATCTGTGTTCCCTCCCATCTTCTGATGTATTTCCTGTTTCACTATCTTGTGAGGAAGAGATGGCCACTGCTGTATAGGCCTTCCATGCAATCTGCTTGCATCCAGGAACACATTACCATTTTTTAACCTGCAGATACAATCTTTCAATCATCTGCCACATTTTGTTGTCTGCTATACCTGCTGCTTGCAATAAAACCCACGCTTATGGAAGAAATGGTGTCTGGTGTGTTCAAGCTATCTGATAAAGACTGTCTGCTGTGATTATATCTGCTTATACAGGCCAGGCATAGAGGTTTCAGCAAGGCATAAGTCACTATTACAGTAGTTGGAGTCAGAATAGTCAAAACATGTGGTAGAATTCCAACAGCCTACTGTGTAGATGTGTATGTTTAATCTGCAATCAAGCTCAGTGCCATCCGCCATCTTGTGAAAGCATATGGTCACACAAGCTTACTGCACTTTATCAATGAATGTTGAAAATGGGTTTATCTGCATTGAACTGTGTTATCCCACCTGTCTAAGCTGCTGTTCATCTTCTTAAAGAGACCGTAACCATTTTTTGCAAAACTTGAAAAAATGTCTAGACAAAGCTCCGAGCACTCCTTTATCACTGAATCCACACAGATAATCATGCCTCTGACCACACAGATGTACATGGAAGAGATTCTGCAGATATCGCAAAGCAAAGTGTAAGACCCAAACGCACAATAATACCAACACAGAAACTTAGAGAAAACTACGAAACCATCAGAGATGAGTTTTCCAGTAAGCTGTCAGAACTGTGGGACAAAACTACATACTGCATGTCAGTCTTCCCACACAGCAATCAGCCAGCTGAACTAAGAAACTCTACAGATTGCCTATCTGCAGCGTACAAACGCTATCAGCAGCTGTCTGCTAAATACACAGTTTTCTTAAAGGACTCTAATATAGAGGGCGCTTTATCAGAACTGACTAAGAATGATGAACTTAACCAACAAAGAGATCTCTTAGTGTGAGATGCCAAGGATAAGGCAGAACACCTCATTGATCAATTGCAGGAGACCAGATCTCATAAATCCACACTTACTAAGCTCACAGCATGTTATTCTAGATCCCCTCGCTCCAGAAGCTCAACGTTAAGCAACAACCTAAGAGAGGGCTGCAAAAGTCTGGAAGAAAATAAAGTGCAAAGCTCATTTGCCAGAAAGGAAGCTGAGATAGCAGCTCACCAAGCAGAGATGACAGCTTGCCAAGCAGAGATAGAAGCTCAAGACAAAGTTTGTCAAGTAGAGATGGCAGTTCGTCAAGCAGAAATGACAGCTAGCCAAGCGATGGGAATCCCAAATAAAGTCCTCATACACACGGGCATAATAGCAAAACGTTGGGACCGACGTCAGGTAAAAATCAGCATCAAAAGCGCAATTTTGTTGGCGTTCTGAATCAATGTTAATGCACTTTAGTGAGCGTCAGTGAGTGTCAGCGTCAATAGGCGTTTTGTTGAAAAAAACATTTCTCTGCTATTTTTCAACCTGAAAATGGCGGCGCTAAAAACGCCGGTTAACGTCGCTACGGCGTTAATGCACATTAGTGAGCATTAGTGAGCGTTTTGCCGGCTCAGCGTCAAAAACGCCCTAACGCTACAGCCTCAGAATGCGCTGGCCATGGGTTCTACTTCAGCTCACTAACGCAGATGCTATCTACAGCTCAAAAACGTCAGTGTTTTTATGGGGCCATTGAATAACATGGAGAGCTGCAAAAAAACGCTCAAAAACGCGGCAGTAAAAAACGCCCGTGTGTATGAGGCCTAAAGGTCCTTGGATAAGCAATGGGAGAAAGCACTAGCTCGGACTGTTCTATTCCAGCAGAAGTGGAAGATCCAATTGAACGCACCAGTGAATATGTGCTAAGGCATAGTGTTTGCAATGATACAGAATCATCTCCTGTACCGCCTACTAACATTACTGTTCAGACTCTCAACACATAGACCTCCAACCCGCATAAGCCTGAGCCTCTTCAAGTCTACAAAACAAGTGTATTCACACAGCAAACCACATCACCTCCTGCCAACGACAAGGTAACTGTCGGCGACAAGCCACAGTTCAAGCAACAGTCAGCAGAAGCCTTAGAGACTAAGGCTACTTTCACACTGGGGCGGGTGGTAGTGGTAAATCCCCGCTAGTGTCAGCTAGGATTTACTGCTGTTATAGTGGCGCTACGTCACCGCTATGCAGGTGGGTGCACGTCGCTTTTAATTCTCCACAACATGTTAAAATGGGGTTAAAAACGCTGGCGCTACCGCGCAAGTGTGCAGCCGCTTCGGAAGCGCTGCCCATTATTTTCAATTGGCAGGGATGGTGGAGGAGTGGTATATCACTGCTCACCGCACCGCCCCAAAGATGCTGCTTGCAGGACTTTTTGTAACGTCCTGTAATGCCCCAGTGTGAAAGCACTCAGGCTTTCACATTGGGGTGGATTGGGCTGGACTTTTGAGGCGCTTTACAGGTGCTATTGTTAGCCAAATAGCACCTGTAAACTGCCTCAGTGTAAAAGTAGCCTAAGCTATATGCTCTTGCAACATCATTTTATCCTGGTAAACCTCACCCTTATTTATCAGAGAACTTTTACACCCAAGGGGTCCCACAAGTTACTTTGGCACCAAAGAGTGAGAAATTAGACCTATCTGACTTTGCTAGATATATGATTCGCCTCAAGCTCATTAACATTAGCATTTCAAGGTTTGACGACTATCCAGAGAATTACAGAGCTTGGAGATCAACCTTCAAAGCTGCTATTGTTGATTTCAACCTCACTGCCAAGGAGGAACTTGATTTGCTCATAAAGTGGCTAGGGCCAGAATCTGCAGATCGTGTTAAAAGACTGAGAGCAGTACATATTGACTATCTAGATACAGGTCTTGCTGCTGCATGGGCAAGACTTGGGCAAATCTATGGTAGTTCTGAAGCCATAGAAAGCACTCTATTCAAGAGACCTCAAAACGTTCCAAAAATAGGTCATGGAGCTAGAGTTGGCAAAGGCAGACTCTCATCTACCTGGGTTAAGATACCTGGACACTACCCATGGTGTGAATCCAGTGGTGTCTAAACTGCCATACCACCTACAAGAGAAATTGGCACAACAGAGCTCAAGATATAAAAGAGACTGTAACGTATCTTTCCCTCCATGCTCATATTTTTGCAGGTCCATCAGTGAACAAGCCTGGACGAGAAATGATTCCAGCTTCAGCTTCAGTGAGTCTAGCTTGCCTGCATCATCATCATCAGCAAGGTATGATAACAAAGCAGCTAAATATATAGACTTATATAGATCAGTATCTGCTAGAAAGCCAGACATCTCACCTCCCGTATCCTCTCCCGCTCACCAGGGTAACTCGGATGATAGAGATAAAGATCCAAATCGTCTCTGCCCTATTCACAAAAAACCTCACCCTCTTGGGCTTAGGGCAAAGACTATCCAAGAATGTAGGGAGATTTTCCAGAAACTTGGAATATGCTATAGGTGCTGTGCTTCCTATGACCATTTTGCTAAAAACTGTAAAGTTCCCAACAAGTGCACAGAATGCTGTAGTGACAAACACGTTACAGCTATGCATCCTGCTCTACTTCCAGACAATCCACAGCAGCCACCTACATTGAACCCTGCATCAAATCATGGCGGGGAGCAACAAAGCCATGCTCCAGCCACTACAAACATCTC
Organism: Glandirana rugosa; assembly: GCA_018402905.1. Classification (NCBI taxonomy): domain Eukaryota; kingdom Metazoa; phylum Chordata; class Amphibia; order Anura; family Ranidae; genus Glandirana; species Glandirana rugosa. The sequence goes on from BLSH010510131.1 coordinate 386,947, forward strand.
TTCTTCATGTACTGAAGTCTGTGGAGAAGAATCAAGCCACAAATGTTGTGCCAAAGTATGTCTAGTAAAAATATTGTATATCCAAAGGATCAACCTGAGAAAGCTACCAGGATGTATGCCATAATAGATAAGCAGAGCAACAGATCCCTGGTCAAGCCTTAATTCTTTGAGATATTTGGCATAAAGGGACATGCAACACCATATACTCTCAACACCTGTTCTGGTCGTGTGGAAACCTCCAGCAGAAGAGCCAATGGGTTCATGGTCTCCCATATCAAAGCAAAGAAGGGCATATCCTTGCCAACATTAGTTGAGTGTGACCAAATGCCAGACAACAGGGAAGAAATTCCTACTCCAGAAGCCTCACCATCCCCACTTAAGCCACCTGGTTACTGAGATTCCTCCAATGGACATGGATGCTGAAATCTTAGTTTTGCTGGGAAGAGACATTCTCAGAGTACATAAAGTGTGCCAGCAGTGCAATGGATCTGACGATGCCCAGTACTCACAAAGACTTGATCTAGGCTGGGTAATAGTGGGTGATGTATGCTTGAACAGAAGGCGCACGCCATCTGATATCAACTCCTTTAAGACTCCCGTGTTAAGAAATGGGCGTGCATCATTACGAAGTAAAGGAGAAGCCTCTTAACATCATCCAGGTACCTGATGTTACTCCCATCCCCTGTGATGACAACTTAGGTAGCACAGTGTTTTGCACTAATCGTGATGACAACAGAATAGCCTTGTCAGTTGAAGATACAGAGTTCATTGCAATAATGGACAGTGAATTGTTCAAAGATGAATCTAACAGCTGTGTTGCACCATTACCTCTTCGTTCTACAAGAGTCAGACTTCCAAATAATCATGAACAAGCTTTATCCAGATTCAACTCACTTCAGCAAACACTAAAGAACAGGCCTGAAATGAAGGAACATTTCATTGCATTAATGAAAAGGATCTTTGACAATGATCACCCTGAGCCAGCTCCACTTCTTCTTGAACATGACAAGTGCTGGTATCTGCCTTTCTTTGGAGTGTATCATCCACGTAAACCAAAGCAAATCAGGGTAGTGTTTGACTCCAGTGAAAAGCATCATGGCGTATCCCTGAATGATGTTCTTCTCACCGGTCCTAACCTAACCAACAACCTTGTAGGAGTACTTATGAAGTTCAGAAGAGAGCCAGTTGCCATAACTGCTGACATTGAACAAATGTTCTATTGCTTTATAGTAAGAGAACACCATAGGAACTTCCTAAGGTTTCTGTGGCACCGTGACAACGACATAAACAATGCAGTGATTGAATACCATAATGAAAGTACATGTATTCGGAAACTGTCCCTCACCTGCAACATATGGTTTAGGAAGGACTGCTCTTGATGACGAAAAGGAGTATGGTGCAGATGCGCAACACTTTGTTGAGAAAGACTTCTACCTGGATGACAGACTCAAATCCTTACCCACAGATGAAAAAGCCATAGACCTGCTCCACAGGATTCAAGGTATGCTTTCTGAAGCCAACCTCAGACTTCATAACATTGCCTCAAACAGTGCTGCTGTGATGAAAGCCTTTCAGCCTGGCGATCACGCTACAGGATTTAAAGATTTAAATCTGGGAATGAACATGCCTCCTGTTCAGAGAAGTCTAAGCTTACTTACTGGAACTTATTTAAAGACACCTTTGGCTTTCAAGTCAGCTCTGCAGACAAGCCATTCACAAAACAGGGTGTTCTGTCAGTGGTGAACAGTCTATACGATCCACTGGGATTTGCGGCTCCCATCACCATAAAAGGTAAATCCTGATTAAGGCAGCTAACAGAGACTTCAAGATTGGAATGCTCCACTACCAACAGACAAATATGGAATAATGGGAGTCCTGGAAACAATCTCTACATGCCTTAGATGGAATTGACATACCACGCTGCTACACTTCAGCTTCCCTTGGTGCAAGTCAGAGAAAAGAGATTCACATCTTCTCAGATGCATCCACTGAGGCCATAGCAGCTGTTGCCTACCTCAAGGTAAGAGACTCTCTCAATCAAGCCCACTTAGGGTTTCTGTTTGGCAAAGCTAAGTTAGCACCTAAGACTGAGCATACAATTCCCATATTTGAACTTTGTGGGACTGTGCTAGCCGTAGAAATTGCAGATTTTATACTGCGTGAGCTAGACATTCAAATAGAAGACATCAAATTCTACACAGACAGCAAAGTTGTTTTGAGCTACATATAAAATCGGACGAAATACTTCTATGTCTTTGTCAGCAACCGTGTAGAAAGAATCAGAAAATCCTCAAGACCTGAACAATGGCATCATGTTCCATCAGAGCTTGATCCTGCAGATCATGCCACTAGGCTAGTATCGGCCAATGTCTTTGCATATTCTTCTTGGTTAACAGGACCTGAATTTCTGCTGGATCATACAGAAGAAACTACATCTGCAATCCTTAGTCTTCTAGATCCTGACAATGATCCAGAGATTCAGTCTGAAGTTAAGACTCCTGTCACCAGATCTGAACATATCTGAAAGATTCATCTTGAGTTCTCAATGCTTTGAACATTTCTCCAAGTAGACAAGGCTTGTACACACTATTGTAAGCAGTGGCAGTTGGTGCTCCATTTTTTTGGGGGGGAGCAAAGCCCCAACCAAATCCCAGCCCATAACCCCCCCCCCATCATCATTCGCCCACTATAGGGCCTACAGACTGCCAGACAGACAGATACACAGACACAGTGGCGGCTGGTGAAATTTTTGGATGGGGGGCGCCAGGCCCCGCCCTTCCTTTTGACCCCTCCCACTTCTAATAAACCCCTCCCCTTATAGAATCCACCCACTCCGTCCCCTGTATTCCACATATTGTGTCAGGAGTATACAGCTCAGCATCACAGGACACAGTATACAGCTCAGCATCACAGGGCACAGTATACAGCTCAGCATGGACACAGTATACAGCACAGCATCACAGGACACGGTATACAGCTCAGCATCACAGGACACAGTATACAGCTCAGCATCACAGGATACGGTATACAGCTCAGCATCACAGGACACGGTATACAGCTCAGCATCAC
>BLSH010510131.1:404071-418928 GCA_018402905.1 Glandirana rugosa
GTGGCCCGATGAATCGGTTCCTTCGCATCACCCGGAACCGTTGTCCTCGAACCGTACTGTCATGAGTCAGGCCCTCTCACAGTAACGGGCCTACGGCTTCCACCCATACACGGTCCAAAACTCCGACGTCGTGACGATACTCTCCATAACCAACTCCCCAGTGCCCTATAGTAGAACTTCTTCCACCCCCAACATCGGAGGTTTTATCTCCTTTCCAAGAGGATCTGGAGACTTCAGGTGGCTCCCTTCTTACCAACGGTACTTACCCGGGGTAAAAGAATTTTTCCTCTAACAACCCGCACATTCCAGCTTCAACCACAACATGGGGCCCATTCATGGCAACCATTCTTCCCTCGGTGGACTTCAGAGGTCTAGGAGAACCTTTCCTCTATTTTGGAGGCTACAACCCCCACCTTCTTCAAGATGATATCCCGTGACCCCTCAACCAATACCTCTCATAGCAGTGCTGCAGCCTCAAAACCTGGCACATACCCACCTTCGGCATCCGGGCAATGACACTCTCCCGGACTGAGTACTGTCATGCCAAGCTCCTGTTGCCAAGGCCCACTACGCTTCCTTGGCTAAGTAGCCCGGTGGCACCCTTTCCTTCCCCCCCCCCCGGTTATACTCCTTGTTTGGACTAGAACATTACTGTGTTATTGGTATTCTATTTTGACTCTCACACTACTCGTACTCTCCTCACAGCCGCCACCAGCAGGTAGTAAGAGCCCATTTAGAGTTATCCAAGCTCCATGTATGTACTTGACTACCACAAGCCATGTAAACATAACCTGTGTAAACAAGGCGCTGTCCGCCATATTTAGTAGTGTTTGTATCTGGTCCTCTTTATTAATAAAATCTATTGAAAAAAAAAAAAAAAAAAAAAACATTCAAGCGTAAAAGCAAAATATGGAAACGATTCCCACTGTCTGCTGCTGGCAGATGTAGTTTGATCAAAATGGTCTGGATGCCGCAGCTGATGTACATTTTACATAATTCACCAGTATGGCTGTTTAAGAAATGGTTTAAGAAAATAGACACCCTGTTTAGGGAATTAATATGGAACAAGGGTAAAGCCAGGATTAGGTTAAGTAGTTTACAACTACAAAAAGAGGAAGGGGGAGTGGCTTTACCACATCCGCTGAACTACTATCTGGCGGCCCAACTGCAGCAGATGGTGGGTTGTGGTTCTCCAGGAGGGAATGATGCGAATAGTAGGATTATATTAACAAGTACCCCGCACAAAAAGTAATAGAAGCCTTGGAGGCAAAATCTTTTGCCCCTAAGGTTCCAATGCTGGTAATGATGATGAGAGTATGGGATACAGTATAACTACAATTAGGATATGGTACCCTATCAAAATATACCCTGCTATGGAACAACAATAATTTAAAAGAAGTTCAGGCTATAGGAACGATTAAAGAATGGGAGTCTCGAGGTATTATTCATCTCAAGCAAGGAGTGATCTCAGGCCTATATTTAGATATATCCAAGAAAATAAGTGAGTCTGGAAGTGAACTCCCAATTAGAAGAAAATGGGAAGAGGATATAGGGACGATAACAACTGAACAATGGAGGGACATCTTAAGGGCTTGTCCTCGGGTATCAATGGCTCCTTCACAGAGAATGTCACACTTATTTCTGTTGTACAGGGTGTATTACACTCCCCAGAAATGATTCCAATTTGGAAAAAGGCAAGACGATAAGTGCCCCAGGTGTCAGAAGAGGGGGGAATTCTGCACATGGTGTGGAGGTGTCCCAAACTCTTTAGATACTGGGAGGGAATCATGGGTACCATTAATAGGGTTTTTCGCATCACTCTTGAATCGGAAGCCATAACCTGTATACTGGGTCTCATAAAGGGAGTGGAAGCAAGTAACAAGACCTTAATAGCCATAGAGGGATGCCTGTACCAAGCAAGGAAATAAATTGCCCAAAAATGGCAAGCCATTATACCGCCAACTGTAGAGGATTGAGTTAGAATGGTTCACGAGGTAATTTGGAAAGAGAAAGGGACCTATGTGAAAAGAGGTAATCTCAAGAAATTTGAAGAGAAATGGGGACCCCGGTTGAAAGAAATGGGCCATTTTTATGATAACTAGGAATATAGGTGTTTAAATATGATATGTGGAGTAAGGGGAAAGTTTGAATGGAGGATGTACATGAATGGGATGCATGGGGTGGATGGTGGGGATGGTGGGGTAAAATGTACAGAACATTAAAAGTGCACTGGTGTATAAATGGGAGGGGTGGGGAGGGGTTGGCAAAGAAGGAGTGAAGTAAGAATAGAGAATATATGGAAACATATGGGAAGGAGTACAGTGAGAACAACTAGAGTAGAGTGTTCTTGAGGAATGGATGCCAAGTGTGGATGGTATGGATATATTTTTGAGTTAAGTGAAATATTAATATGTACATATAAGGAAAGGTGCACTTATTCTGGAAATAAAGTATTTTGGATTCAAAAATAATAAAAATCATAGAAAAAGAATTCCACTATGATGTGACCAAATTAGAGGCTATATGAAAGTCAAGCTGAATTTATCCTCTGAAGGTTTACTGAAGTGGAATTAAAAAAAAGAAAATTACACTATTGCTTATTTGCATTGCTTAACTACCTTTATAATGTAACATAATGGTATTTACAATACCAGACAGGGAGTGTGCTGTTACACTTGTGTGAAATGTAATGCTATGCATAGTTATGGTAATGTTTATATAATTGGTTATTATACTGCCATCTAGTGATTATTTTGGTTGTAGCACCATGTCTTTCTGTTTATTGTCTGTGTTCCCTCCCATCATCTGATGTATTTCCTGTTCCTGTTTCACTGTCTTGTGAGGAAGAGATGGCCACTGCTGTATAGGCCTTCCATGCAATCTGCTCGCATTTGGGAACACATTACCATGTTTTGACCTGTAGATACCATATTTCACTCATCTACCTCATTTTGAGGTCTGATATACCTGCTGCTTGCAATAAAATCCAAGCTTATGAAAGAAACTGTGTCTGGTGAGTTCAAGCTATCTGATAAAGACTGTCTGCTATGATTATATCTGCTTATACAGGCCAGGTATAGAGGTCTCAGCAAGAGAGAAGTCACTATTACAACAATTGGAGTCAGAATAATAAGCTCTGCAATTTCTCAGCTACTTTGTTTTCTACAGCCTCCCTTGTGAGGCTAATTTTTACACAGCACCCAATCACAACTCGCATCAATCATTGATACACATTTACGGTCATTCATTCGCATGTCTATTTTCTATTCCACAGGTCATTAGATATCAGCTTCCATTTCATCCAGCACAAGGTTAGACATTTCGTCATAGGTACAAAAAATGTTTTTATTTTTTTTTTTGGTGGGGGAGGGGGTCAGGCTAGGGGATACATTCTTTACGCCAGGCATGACCTTGGGCCTTCATGTCACCTTTGTATCAGGCTTCCGGGTTGCAATCTCAGCTGGGTACTAGGACTTCTTAAGTCAATTCACCTTGAGTCAGGTGAGTAGCATACAGTCTCCGCTCTTACACATCTCTTTCGCATAACTGTTACACCTCATTAACTTCACACACACATTATTTGGCTTGCTCATCTCGCGATAAGCTACTGTCACATTCTTTCTTTGATTTTATTAAAGGTCACCACCTTTCTACATGCAGACATGGTTGCTAATGGTTTGCTTGCAGGCAGTTCAAGCTTTAGCATCCTTATCATGCATCATACGTCATGATCCGTTACATACCTACTTAGGTCTCAACTAGCCATAGGGTTTCTTGGTCCAGTACACCTGGGGCTCTGGTTCCTTTCTGGTCTGCGCACGTCACAGACCGGACAACCTGGTAACCTATCATCATTGCCAGTCACCCTTGGTAAATCCTGGTTGCCCAGCACCATAGTATTTTGCCAAATTTTTTCACAGCATCACTCGTTCATCAAAATGCATTTCTTGCACTCCTTACTGTTCTTCACTGTTTCTCTCATCTGCTTTGCAGTTTACGATATTGTCTTAATACATAAGACAATTGGCATGCATTAAAAAGGGGATAAAACTAAAATCCTGCCACTTTATAAGACTCTGGTTTGGCTGTATCTGGAGTATTCCGTCCAGTTCTGGTCACCGATCCTCAGAAGGGATGTGCTGGAGCTGGAGAGAGTCCAAAGAAGGGCAACTAAATTAGTATGGGGACTGGAGGACCTTAATTATGAGGAACAAACGCTAAATGTATTCTGCTTGGAGAAGAGACGCTTGAGAGGAGATGTGATAGCGATATACAAATACCTCAAAGGTGATACCAGCATAAGTATGAAACGTTTCAGTCCCAGGGAGTGTAAGAGGACATGGGGCCACACGATGAGACTTAAAGAGAAGTGATTTAACCTTAAGCTGCATAGGGGTTTTTTCACTGTCAGGGCGGTAAGGATGTGGAACTTCCTTCCACAATCGGTGGCGTCTGTAGGAAGTATGGATAGTTTTAAAAGACTCTTGAATGGGCATCTTAGCAGAAACAATATACGGGGATATTGGGAAATGATTTATCACACACCTACACAGGTTGAACTGGATGACCTGTTGTCTTTATTCAACCTTAGTAACCATGTAACTATGTAACATAACCCCCCCCCTCCCATTTCTTTTATAGCTGTAGGGATTGGACCATTCCCAAACTCATCATGGAACAACGGTGTAGAGGCGTTCCCTACTCCGCCTCAGCTAGGAAGGCAGAGCTGTTTAAATTACTATTTCCACCATCATCAGTTACAGGGCCCAGCGCAGGGGGTGGGAGTCTTAGAGAGTCGTCCAGCAACGGCCACTTCGGAAATGGTGACAGCCCCAGTTACAGCAGTCCCACCTACAGGTACAACGGATGGCAGTCCCACCATTAATCCAGCACATTTCATCCCAGCCAACATCAGAAAGGGCATTTTAGAGGGCAAGGATGTGAACTTGGCCTCTCTTCTTACTTCTGTCAATGATACGTCCAATAACAAATCCTATGCTTGGGGGGATGTTTCAGTTGTGGTGAAGTCCAAAGATCCCAGACTCAATCGGAAATTGTCCATCCCAGAATTCGTTCTGGCATTTGGCATCTTCCAAGATGTGTTGTGCTCTGTTAGTTCTAGCAGGAGGGAAGAGTTGGATCTGTATCTTCACAATGTGGTGGAGTTGGGGTATAAGTACGGGGGCTACACATTTTACAATTGCCACCGATCGTTCGCAGAGAAAGCAGCAGCTAAGCTCACCCAGTTCAAAGTTGGCACCAACTGGAGCAACATGGACACCAAGCTCTTCTGTCACCACTTCACCAGCTTACATTCCCCACTCTACTCCATCTGCCAGTTGTCCACACACACAGTGAATTGGTGTTCCAATTCTGATTCCAGAGGTTCCTCCAGGGCTTCCCAGGACATTCTTCCTACTCCCACTGAGCATCCTCAGATGGATAAGTTAGGGCGGCCTAGTCTGTTACTCTGGAAAGCGCAGATTCACAACAACTTCAGCTACACCTCCTGCACTTAAAGCCAATGTTGATTGCTTCATGTCTGTACCATCTGCCACAGAGCTCATCCCATGACTGCATGCGCTCTCAAACACTCCGACACCTTATGACTAAGCCGAGTGGACGTACAGTGGTTGGGTTATTATCTTTCCCCTCACCTGTCTCCCTTGCTTTCACTCTTCCTGGTACGGGGATTCTCGTTCGGGTTTCACACTGGTCTCATCACCTTGCCACAAACCACCCACGAGTGCAGAAATCGTCTGTCGGCCACTACCTACATGGAAGCCATAGATGCTTTGCTGCAGACAGAACTGGATAAAGCTTTCATCATCTGACCTTTTTCTATACCACCATTTAGTGCTTGGAGAGTTAGCCCTATTGGGCTTGTCAAAGGGAAATTTTCAAACTCCATTTAATCTATGATTTATCTGCTCCTCATTCCACTCACATCCCCAGTTTAAATTCCTTGCTCCCATCTGAAGAATTCTCCCTTAAATATGCTTCTGTTGACCAAGCCATACAATGCATCATCAGTATAGGGGCAGGTGCGTGGCTGTCCAAAGCTGACATTTCTGATGCCTTTAAGCTATTGCCTATTGATCTGCCCTTGTGGCAATGGCGTGTTCATTTAGGCCACATCTGCCTCATCGCCTAATGTAGTTGCAGATGCAGTGGCCTCCACAGGATTCACAGCAATTTTTGGCCCACACTGCTGATCCCTGGGTTTAGTCAGACGTCCTCCTTGTTTGAATTGTATCCCATAGTAGCAACAGCTCAGGTTTGGGGCCACACCTGGGTAGGACGAATAGTAGTCTTCTCCACGGACAATCTGGCTACGGCCGAAATCATCAACAAAGGCAGGTCCAAGTCCTTGGCCATCATGTCCTTTTTACTCAGGCTATAGCAGCTATCTCTACAACACAAGTTCAAGTTTATTGTTCCTTTATTGCCAGCAAGTGCAATGTCGCAGCTGATGCACTGTCCCCGATTTAAATTTCCGTTGTTTCTCCAACAGACCCCAGGAGCCGATCCAACCCCATCTCTCATCCCACCTTGGTCGCAGCTGATGATGTGTTAAACAATCACTTGCGCAATGCTTCTCAACTGATCAACCAATCTCTGTCCACAATATGTTAAAGGCATACCATACCACCTGGAACACTTACTCTAGATTCCGAGTCTCTTGTCCCAGTTCAGGGGCAGGTGATGTTAAGCATTTTCTGGCTTTTTTGTCATATTGTCACACAGAATTGGCATTATCCCACAACACCATCAGGTTATACTTGGGCGGTATTCAACAATTTCTGTCCTTACAGGACCCTGTTCTCAGCCCATAAGGTCAAAGCTATCCTACGAGGCATTCAGAAGCACCAACCACTGGCCAGGGATAAATGCTTACTCATTTCAAGTTCTATTCTGACTCCAACTGTTGTAAGAGTGATTTATCCCTTTTTGATGCCTCTATGCCTGGCCTGTATAAGCAGATATAATCACTGTGGACAGTTCTCATCAGATAGCTTGAACTTAACAAAACATGTGTTTTTTCCATCAGCATGAGTCTTTATTGCAAGAAAGAGGTATAGCAGGCAACAAGATGTGGCAGATGTTTGAAAGACAATATTTGAAGATCCAAACATGGTACTGTATGCAAGCAGATTGCATGAAAGGCCTAGACAAGTGGCCATCTCTTATCGCAAGCATATTGAAGCAGGAACAGGAATTACATCACAAAGTGGGCGGGAACACAGGGAAGGAGCACAGAAAAGATGGTGCAATAACTAAAATAACCACAAGATGGCAGTATAATAACCAATTATACAGAAGTAAAATAACAACGGCATATGACATTAACTATATGAATTCTCACACAACATGTGTAATAGCACAAGTTCCTAGTTCCGGGAAATGTCAGCTGCCCTTTGGGTTGCTGCCCAGTCTGGTCATCAAAGCCACCATTTATTTGGCATTCTACAGTTTCCTGCGACCAGGCGAGTTCACGTGCAGGGGCCCCGGTGGCCAGATATTGTGCAGATGCCACCTGTCCCGTCACCAAGATCATTTCATATTACATTTGGCAGTATCCAAGATGCAACAGGCCAGCAGGGGCGTTGATATCAAGTTGTTCTGGACCCTCAACGAATGGTGCCCAGTAGCAGTTCTGGACCAATTGTTGACGCACCTTCCCAGCAAGTCCAGTGCTAGTCCTTTGTTACCATTCCCTTCTGGCCCCCTGGGTGCTAATCAGTTCATCAAGCATTCTCCTGGTCAACTTAGGGCTCAAACCCAGCCTGTATTCTGGGCACTCTTCCTGCATCGGAGCGGCTTCGGCTGCCTCCAGGCATGGTGTCCTGGCTCATTTCAACAGGAGATTGGGCAGGTGGAATTCCGCTTGCTTCGCCCAATGCATTCCAAACCCTTAGGTCGAAATGTCACAGGCATTTACCAAGCTTGCTCAGTAACCTAAATGTGTTCAATAAAACATTTATTTTCCTATTCTGCTATCTTTGCCCCCTTTTTTGGTGTACTGACCAGCTGACCAGGGCACACCTCAGGTCTGTGTTACGTTGTGAGTCTTGTGGCATCTTCATGTCGTTCTGTGTATATCTTGGTTCAGGGAACTCTGATCATAAATAATCTACAGTATATATAGTGTTGTAAATGTTTTTTTTTTTTTTAATTCTATTTTTGTTAAAATTTATAATAAATGAATACAAAACAGGGCCAATTGGGCATACCCTGGCCCACTTAGTTACAAGAGAAAATTTTGTAAATTCAAACAAGTGTTGCAAATGTTTCTTAATTACTTGAATTCTGCTTACTACGAGTCTAACATTCTCCCTGATTGAACTGATGTCAGTTTAGGAATATTTTATTTATGTGTTTTTCAAATTACAGGCAAAAGGCTGTCCATGTGCCCCACCTGTGGACTTCCTGTTCACTTGGATAGAAGTCTTTAGAAAAGATAAATGAAGAACCCCAACAGGGCTGCGTTGAACCCAATTGGAACAAGGGCATCCAAAGAATCAGGAAAAATAATAGTGAAGGTAAGTAATATTATTAATTACATTATAATGTATTGAATCCCTTTTTAACCACTTCAGCCCCGGAAGGATTTGCCCCCTTAATGACCAGAGCACTTTTTGCGATACGGCACTGCATCATTCTAACTGACAATTGCGCAGTCGTGCAACGCTGTACCCAAACAAAATTGATGTCCTTTTTTCCCACAAATAGAGCTTTCTTTTGGTGGTATTTGATCACCTCTGCAGTATTTATTTTTTGCACTATAAACAAACAAAGAACGACAATTGCTATACTACATATCCCAAAAATAAAAACACATTTATTAATCAGTTTAGGCCGATATATATTCTTCTACATATTTTTGGTAAAAATAATTGCAATAAGCGTATATTGATTGGGTTGCGCAAAAGTTATCGCGTCTACAAACTATGGGAAAGGCATTTTTATGTTTTTTTTACTAGTAATGGCGGTGATCTGCAATTTTTATCGGAACTGCGACATTGCCGCGGACAGTTTTAACACTTTTTTGGGACCAATGACATTTATACAGCGATCAGAGCTTTAAATAGCCACTGATTACTGTATAAATGTCACTGGCAGGGAAGAGATTAAACTGTAGGGGGCGATCAAGGGGTTAACTGTGTTCCCTTACTGAGTTCTAATTGTGTGGGGGCTGGGTTGGCAGGGACATCACAGATCTGACTGTTCCTGATCACTGGGAACAGTAGATCAGTGTCATGTCCCCTGACAGAACGGGGATCTGCCTTGTTTACAAAGGCAGATCCCCATTCTGCCTCTGTAGAAGAGGATCGCAGGTCGCCAGCAGACATTGAGTCCGTCTGACCTGCGGGCACACTCATACAGCGAGCCGCCCGCAACTGCTCCAGCACGAGCAGCCGTACAGCTACGGCAATTTGCACAGGGGAGCCAACCTGCCACCATCAAAAACGACGGTGGCTGGTCGGCAAGCGATTAAATAATGACAAACTAAATGATCTGCTTTTGTCCAACCTTTAGTACAATTTCTTGTAACGAGGAGGAAGAGCCTCCTCGTCACTGCCTTAGATCTAGAATGCAGACCTGTATAATTTACTACATATACCTGCATTCATTTGTGAACATGGATATTTAAAAAAAAAATCCATGTACTTCAATGATTTAGCTGTACATTGTTACTAGAGCCTGACTGTTACTGGCTCCATGGCAAAGCCCTTCCAACTGCCATTCTACTGTCTAATGAGACTACCTCAGTGACCAGTAAGAGCACTTCTTTAGACAGGGAAGATGAATGAATAAACTTGATGAAGTTTATTCCTGAAAATCAGGCCCAAGTGACAAATTGCTCATATTTTTAAAAGTGCTGCATGGAAACAGAGGTCATAGTGAATAGAGTCAATGCAAATACAGACAATGTTACATGAGATAAGTTACCAGTACATCTGTGTAGTGTGATGCCTGATGCATTCTTCAGGTCATAGTACATCTGTAAAGTTGTTATCAGATGTTCAGTCATCACCCAGTGGGAAGGAATTCCAGGAGGATTTAGTAGATGGAAGATACTGTCATACATTTCACAGTATGGTGTCTGACTAGAAGATAACTTAAGAGTTTACAATGGGAGGGAGTGATGCATTCCCTCTGTAATTCAATCTTACATTTGAAGATCAGTAGCATGCAACTTTCCTGACTAACACTCTGTATGTTTTAAAATACATGAGCACAAATAACCATTGATTTGATAAAAAAAAAAAACTATATATGCATGGTTGACCTGTCCTAGATTTTTGTAATTACACACTGGATACCAGCCCAGTAATCTAGAATCACATTGTATATCACCAATATAAGTAGTAGCTGTTCATTTTTAACATAACCATCTTAAACATTTTTCTTGTGAAACAGAGAAACATCTTATAAGATGACAATTTGGCGTTTAGTTACCAGAAAAAGTGTGCATGACATAGGGTTCCCAGCAGACTAGTATAAAGGAGGTCCAATGCAGGACAAAACTAATTGATGCTGAAGGAGACAACAAGCAACAGCAAACTCCTTTTATAGCAGCTCCAATATTCCATGTACAGGGGAAAGAAGTATGATTACCACATAACTGACAATTCTCTCAAGCCCTGGCATACAACTATTGTAGGAAATTCCTGAAATACCATCCTACCTAAAACAGTAAATTGAACAATATCATGGCACTCACTAGAAGGTTGAATGGTAGGCAATTTTTCAGCACACCATTAGGGCTCGTTTACACTTGCTTCAAAACAGGGCATCAGACAGGCATTGTTAAAGCTCCCTTAACGCCAGTCAAAGCCCGTGTCACTAAATAAAATGGTTAGCTTACAGCCCTGTTTACACCTTGCGTTGGCTTTGCTGCACTTCAGCTTCGCATCAAAAATGATACCCCATGTAGCTTTAGTCAGACTTCAAAGCCTCTCCAATACCTCCATAGAAGTCTATGAGGAATCTTGTTTGAAGCTCGCTTGAAGCACCTGCGGCTTTTCAGAGGCTGTAATTCAGCTTTAGCTTCCCTTGGTTTTGGAGAAATTGCAGGTGTGAGATATCAACAAACACACAGGGCATTGGCCAAGCTTCAACAAAGCTTCAAAAGTGTATCACTGAAGCCTCGTCGAAGCCTTGTTGAAGCCTTTTTGAAGCCTCACTGAAGCCTCTTTGAAGCACCGCCGAAGCCTCAAAAACACATCATAAAAGCTTGTTGAAGCTGTATGAGCTTTAATGAGCGTAGAAGCCAAAGCAAGTGTAAACGAGCCCTTAAAAATGCAAGAGACAAAGGGATAGTAAACAATTATATCACATTTTACAATGTACACATGCAAGATTCCCTTTTGATTTTATGTGCTATTCACATATTTATTTTATAAAGGTGCCAGGGACTGCAACCACAAAAATTTGTATTGACAGAAAAAGCATTGGGAGATTGCTTAGACCACTTTCACACTGAGGCAATCGAAAACTGCCCATAAAACACCAGGCGTTTTTGCGGCGCTTTTGCAGAACTTTTCCAGCGCTTTTGTGGCGTTAGTGGTGCGCTTTTTTTTTTAAGGTCATGTGACTCAAAAGAACCATTTTCAGGAGATTTTGAAGTGATTTTCGTGTGCTTTTTGGGCGTTTTTGAAGCGCTTCCCATTCATTTCAGTGGACAGGGGCATTTTTGAGGTGCTTTTTTAAGCACTCCAAACATGCTCCATAGATGCTGCTTGCAGGACTTTTTTCACCACCCAACCAGTGCACTGCCCCAGTGTGAAAGCATCCATTGAAATTAATTGGAAGCAGTTTTCAGGAGCTTTTTGGGTTTTTTTCTAGTGCAAAAGCACCTAAAAACGCCTCAGTGTAAAAGGGGGTCTTAGAAATCTAATATAACAAATTTTGGGTAAAAAAAAAGGATGGGGAATTTACAGGTGAAATGGCTGCACCCTGAATGTCTGGCAAATGACAGCTGTAGCTCAGCAATTATTTGCATAGAATAATGTTCAAGATGCTGTAGGGGCTCAAATCACAAACAATATTAGCATGCAGAAGGTGTGTTTGCACAGAAAAAAAGCCACTAATAGGACAATAAAGGAGATCCAAGCTGAAAGAATGAATTATATAGACCCAGTACTGTGAATACACAAGGGGAGATGAAGTCTATATGCTAGAAGGGAATATATAGTTCCAAGTATGGTATAAAAGAGGCCAGTTCATGGTCCTAAAAACATAAGTTCATGAAGGCTGACATGTAAGTCCTGGTGCTGGACAGGGAAGAGAAAAGAGCAGCACCATCTAAGTGCAGCAGGAAACATTTTAATGGGTAATATAAGACAGCAACTCACAAGATGAAAGATGTGTCAGCGCCTGTATAATCAAATAAGGATCATCCGCTCCAGAGGAGGACTCGGTGCAAAGGGATGTATATGCAGTCTGTGCCTGGAGAAGGAGTACGCATGCTCCGAACACGCGCACCGCCCGACCTCTGGACTGCATGTGACTCTCTCCCAGTGTCTCCAGAAAACACTGGAAGCCACCAGACAACTGACTGCACAGACTGCATATCCATCCCTTTGCACCGAGTCCTCCTGTTGAACGGATGATCCTTATTTGATTATACAAGTGCTGACACATCTTTCATCTTGTAAGTTTCTGTCTTTTATTGCCCATTAAAATGTGTAATGCTGCACTTAAATGGTGCTGCTCTTTCCTCTTCCCTTGTATGCTGTAGGGGCTAGAGTGCTTTCTGGACATCATACATCTGTCCTTTGGAAGGTCAAAGGAGAAGAAGATGTGCAATAAAATGTATTTATGTATTACAGGTGTTTATATAGCACCAACAATTTACACAGCTCTTTACATATATATATATATATATTCACATCAGTCCCTGCCCTCAAGGAGCTTACAATCTAAGATCCCTAACTCACATTCATACATACACATACTAGAAGCCAATTAAGCTATCAGCATGGAGTGTGGGAGGAAACCCATGCAGGCACAGGGAGGAAATGTAAACTCCAGGCAGATAGTGTCGTGGTTGGGCTTCGAACCAATGACTCTAGTGCTACCAGGTGGAAATGCTAAAGGGAGAGTGGTGATGGTGCAAACCGTAATCAAGGATGCCAGAAACCTTAAGTCTAGGATGGGATGGTATGGCATAGGGCAAAGGGGAAATAAAAATCATATATTGGGCAGAGTGGATGATGATATCCAGCAGAAATGGTAGACAGTCCACAGCTCTGGGCAGACCTTTTGCCGGAAGCAGAAGCACACTCCAAATATGTGGAAAAAAAGCAGAAGAGGTGCCTTCTAGGTGTAGACAGTGTGATATTTAATAGAACAAAGATTAAAAACACTCACATTGAGTTTAGTATGTGCCAGCATGGGAATAGTCCTGCAGCAGTGTGTCTCTTGCATGCCATCCAGTGACATCACAGCATGTGTGTTCCAACCCTCCTCCCTGGACTCACTTCAATACACTGAGCGGGTGGATGACTCTGACAGGGAAACGAGTGGCACAGCCTACCGGACCAGCGTGCAAGAGACACACCACTACAGGACTATTCCCATGCTGACACATACTAACCTCAATGTGAATGTTTTTAATCTTTATTCTATTAAATACCACATTGTCTACACTTAGAAGGCGCCTCTTATTCTGCTTTTTTTTTCAGCTGGAAGTGCTAACATAACATAAGGAGCTCAGTTTCACATAAATAGGAATTTCTGGCAATTCCATATTTTAAAATACATAGAGGAAGGACATTTTACAGGTAATCTGCAATGTCAACGTGGACCAATACTGCTAAATGCAATGTAAAGTGCAGTGAATGCTTCACTGAATAAAACTGCATCTTGGGCCCTAACACATAATACAATGTCTGTTCACCAATGTACTTGTGTTTGTGCTTATACACAGATTCTCTTTTTTTCCTATTCACCTAACTCATAACTTTATCCATGCAGGAGCTGTATCTTCATGGGTAACAAAAACTAAGTACACTATATGGATTTCAAACTCCAATGCAATATAGTTTGTACTTTGGAAATCAGCATAATAGTACTCTGTAACACTAATAATGTTCACTTTTCACAGAGAAGGCAATACATTAACTGTAATTATCGTTATCCCATACATTTCTACTCCATTTCTACTCCAGTATTCAGCTTGTATGAAACTATTCTCACCAACAGTAACAATTGTATACAATTCTTAAACAAAAACAGCGCCTCCTCTAGTGTTAAATAAATTATAACGTGCTAATAGAAACGTATATGTGTGTGTATGTACCCACTACGGACACACCCACATGGAATAGGGGGCAGCTTCCCTCAGATGAACATCTGCTGTGAAGATAAATAAATAATAATGGATAGCGCCTCCCCTCAAAGTGCAACTATATAATACACAAACATATAAATAATTAAATAAATGTCCATTCGTGATCAGTCGTTACGTGATTACTCCAAAAAATGAGAAAAGTTTTTTTAAATAAATCAGTTCATAATCCAAAGATATTAGTGCTGAATATATCAATAAACCGATAATCTTCTAAAGTGACACGGTGCTTGAAAGGTGCTCATTATAGTGTTCAGATACTGTTCCAAGTGAGACGTGCAGACTGTGCCAAACCCCCTCTGTGTCCCCACTCACCAAAAATAGTTGACCAACTGCTTTTCAGTCAGCGGTCAAAAAGGCATGTGTCAGTGGGGAGAGACAGCAGGAAAACCGGACACTGGATAATGGACCACAATCTTCATACACAGGGATAATGTCTAGGTGGCTCAAGAACAAAAACATCCTCATGTGTAGACCATAAAAGAATGTCACTTTATT
>BLSH010510131.1:427443-437445 GCA_018402905.1 Glandirana rugosa
GGGATTGGACCGAGATATATGGTGGATTGGACCGAGATATTTAGGGATTGGACCGAGATATATGTGATCAATGGACCGAGATATATGTAGGGATTGGACCGAGATATATGTAGGGATTGGACCGAGATATATGTGGGGATTAGACAGAGATATATGGTGGATTGGACCGAGATATATGGTGGATTGGACCGAGATATACGTGAGTTTAGTATATAGAGCCAGGTAACTAGTGTATATAGAGCCAGGTTAGGGATTTATAGAGCCAGGTTAGGTGGTATATAGAGCCAGGTTAGGGGTTTATATAGAGCCAGATTTGAGTGCATATAGAGCCAGGTTAGGTGGTATATAGAGCCAGGTTAGGTGGTATATAGAGACAGATTAGGGGTGTATATAGAGCCAGGTTAGGGATGTATATAGAGCCAGGTTAGGGATGTATATAGAGCCAGGTAACTAGTGTATATAGAGCCAGGTTAGGGATTTATAGAGCCAGGTTAGGTGGTATATAGAGCCAGGTTAGGGGTTTATATAGAGCCAGATTTGAGTGTATATAGAGCCAGGTTAGGGATGTATATAGAGCCAGGTTAGGGGTGTATATAGAGCCAGCTTAGGTGGTATATAGAGCCATGTTAGGGGTGTATATAGAGCCAGGTTAGAGGTGTATATAGAGCCAGGATAGGGGTTATATAGAGCCCGGTTAGGTGATGTAGAATAGTGCCAGGCCGGGTTTGCATGTAGTGACAGTGTGCTCAGTCACTTACAGCATGTCAGGTGATGAAGATTCCCAGGCTGCTGTGTTCCCTCCTACTCTTTCTTCTTTAGCTGAGGTCAACCTGAGGGAAGAAGTCTGTAGGAGGAGTGGAGGAGGCAGCCACACCTGGACCCTGCCCCTCAACTCCGGCTGCCTTGGGAGATAGTGAACATCCCTGAGGGACAGTCTAACTTGGTCAGATGATAGGGGGTGTTACAGTCAGCCTCCCACACACCCCTGGGTTCTGTGCTAATTCGATCAATCTTTTACAAAACTGTGCTGACAGGGAAAGTGCAGGGGCCTGACATCTCCCCCAATGTGTGGCACCCGGGGCGTACCCCCCCCCGCACCGCCCTTGGTACGCGTCTGGTGGGACCTTCTATATACATTGCAGTATATACACTCCTTCCTCCCTGCTTCCTTTAACTCCTTGTTACTCTCTCATGCACGACACTTGCTTACATGGTGAGGCCTGCTGTATTTTTAGCATGACCTCCAGACCGCCAATTGCAGGCAGAGACCCTGGGCCCCTTAAGTGTAGCAAAGTACATGTGTGCTAGCTAGTCAGATGGACTACTGCTCCCAGCCCATCCTCTTCCAGGCTCTGCCAGTCCTTCCAGCTGCAACGGCCTTCTCCACTGCCACCATGACACCACAGTCCCAAATTGGCTCTTCCATCCTCCCCAGACTGCCTCTCACTCAATCTGCAGCCACCAGTCACTGTACAAAAAAACCTTACCACTATGCACTTACCTAAGTAGAGGGCACTACACATTTATGATTTTATAATACTAGATAACAGAATTCATGAACCTAAAAAAAAGAAAATCAGGAATATTTCATCATTTTTGTTTAATTATAACCATACACTGTTACTTGGGCTATAAGATTAGAAAACAATGTGAGATGTTTTAAGTACAGTACATTTATTATGCAGTTCAATTAGTGCTGAGCTATTTGTACATTGTAATACATTGTGCAGATGTTATTTATTTAGTCTTTAGCACACTAGCTGCAAACTATCATTTGGCAATTAGTATCCTTTTTGGGGCATATACAGTATATTAAGAAATAACAGCACAATATTTAGCACTACTGCATCTCAGTAAAGAGTGAAATTAATCTCTTGGCTCTGTTGCGGGTGCTAACTCCTCAAGAAGAACAATCTCGATCAAATCTGCATGCTCTGCAATCCTCAATCCTTCAATTAGTGCTGCACAATTCTGGCCAAAATGAGAATCACGATTTTTTTGCTTAGAATAAAGATCACAATTCTCTCATGATTCTCACGGCGTAACATCTTACATATACAAAAAATTGGGCTAACAGCACTGTTTAGTTTTTTTTATTTGAAAGTGTAATTTTTCCAAAAAAATTGCGTTTGAAAGACCGCTAAGCAAATACCATATGACATAAAATATTGCAACAACCGCCATCTTATTCTCTAGGGTCTCTGCTAAAAAAAATATATCATGTTTGGGGGTTCTAAGTCATTTTCTAGCAGAAAATACTGGATTTTTACTTGTAAGCAGTAAATGTCAGAAAAGATTTAGCCTTTAAATGGTTAAACTAACTTTTTACTTCTTTTATCAGCTTCACTTGGCTCTCTGCCCAGACTTGGCAATTTGCCCAGATAGGAGACTTAAGTCATTCCGACTTTAGAAAAAGATTCCTTGGGAGACTTCAGGCGACTTACATTGACTTCTATTATAGTCAAGTCGCGCTGAGAAAATCGCGGTAATATGTGATGGAGATCGCAGAGGGGGTGAATCGAGATCGCGATTTTAATACGATTAATCATGCAGCTCTACCTTCAATACTGTTCTTGAGAATTGGGAGTATCAAACGTTACTACAGTATATACAGTATGTCTGTCCTCATTCTATTCAGGAGTTTCCTTTAGCTCTACCAACAGCTATGTGCTGCAAAAGCTGTGTAGATGAGCACTTCCCATCATGTTCTTGGAACAAAATCAAATTTATTTATGAAGACATTGGATTTTTTAAATTTTTTATTGGATATGTTTTATAGCAGAAAGTAAAAATATTGTTTGTTTTTTTTTTTTCAAAATTGTTGGTCTTTTTTGTTTATAGCACAAAAAAATAAAAAACACCAAAAGAAAGCTCTATTTGAGGAAAAATTACAGAAACGTAATTTATGTACAGTGTTGCATGACTGTGCAATTGCCAGTTAAAGTAACACGGTGCCAAATAGCAAAAAATGGCTTAGTCATGAAGGGGGATAAATCTTCCGGAAAGCAAGTGGTTAAACTAATAGAAAACTGGAGTTCAGCTTTAAAACAATACACCACAACACATTACTGTGCTTTAGGCTCGATTCACATCAATGCATTTTGCTTTTGAGTGTTTTTTCAGTGCTTTTTGCCGTGCTTTCTGCATTTTTTACCGCGTTTTGCAGTGATTTGCATTTTTTTTTGGGGGGAAGCACATTTAAAATGCAAATCGCTGCAAAATTGCGGTAAAACGCATCAAAAAGGCAGCACTTGCGATTTTCTTGTTTGCCCATTGAAGTCTATTACATGCAAAACGCTGTATTTTGCGGGAAAAAAAGTCCCCAACGCTTACCAAAAACGCAGAGGCACAAAAATGTATTGAACATGTTCCATAGGAACCCATGTTAAAAAAAATTCCCTGCATTTCTGCAAAATGCCTCAAAAAACGCATTAGTGTGAATCGAGCCTTAATGCATTGAGGTGCCACTTAAAATTAATTTCACTACAACGAACTAAGACATCCTAAGGGTGTTACTGTGCAAAATCACAATGCACAAGTCAAGGTTGGTCCTCAAAGTATTTGCCCATCTTTCTCATAAGGCTTATATAAGAAAGTTGATGTGCAAATACTTTACTTTCAGTGTTCCCACTCTTCTGAGCTCCACAAACCAAAAATGCTGTTTAATTTATTTATTTTTAATATTCAAATCATACTCACCCATCCATGTCTCCATTCTTTATTTTTTTGAGAAATCACTTTGAAAAACACCCTCCCTATCATTTTTGGATGCGGCCATCTTGAGTAAGGGTAGATGATTCATGTAGCATTTACTTCCCAGAATCCATCTGCCCTTAGCTCAGGCTTGCAGGGTGGCATGCTTAGCTGAAAAAAAAACCCTCCTCCCATCCTGAAGACTCCTGGGATGTATGACATGATTTGCCTAGGCCTGGAAACCAGTTTAAAAGAAGAAAGTATATTTTTCTCTTTCTTTACTAATGCTAGCAGCATAAGGATTAAAAATAGTTAATGTTGATTGAGAGAGTGAAGTTACACTTTAATGTAAAAGCTCCCCCAAACAGTGTTGTGCCTGGCTAAAAAAATACTTAAAGTACTTGTGCAGCCAGGGCTGGATTAAGAGCGTCATGTGCTTGGTGCTGAGGATTTTGGTGGACCTTTTACTGGGCGCCCTTCTGCATTTCCAAGAGCATGTGCTGGCGTACAGGCATAACACTAGGGAAGCCTGGCATATGGTTTGCCAGGTTTCTGTAAGGGCTGTGCATCGGCGTGAACTCTGAGCTGAAAGAGTGCAGCTGCGCAGGCCTAACATTATGGAAGCCCCAAATATCTGTAAGAGCCCTGCACTGGCATGCCCCAGGCTTCCATTAGGCTGCTCATGCGGCGCCCATTATCAATCTCACCACCCTGCCCAAGCGGTGCATGCGGAATGCAGGGCCCATCATAGAGATCTCTCCCCGTTGGCCCATTGCTTTCCATGAGCAGTCTGTTCTTTTTGGGTATCTGGGCCTATATTAAGATAGGGGCCTGGAGCTGCAGCTCCAATAGCCCCTACGTTAATCCAGCCCTGTGTGCAGAACAGTCTTACCCTCATTTCTCAGCAGTTCTAGAAGAAGCAGTGAAACAGCAGAAAAGTCTGTATGCTTTGCACCCCTGGGAGCCTGACTACAGCCTCCTCCATGATGCCAGGCTACACATGAGAAACAAGCGCATTGGTTGGTCCTGGCTGGCTTCCTGACTGACACTGGACAGGCAGACTTTGAATAAGCTGCCCACACAGTACAGACTCTGGGCTAGCTCTAACGTCACATGTCACAAGTCACTACATGCCGGAGCTCAGCTCATCTAGAAATTGGCTGGCTCAGAACCTACACATGCACAGTGTGAATCCGGAAGAGGGAACATTGGTATTGTCCCTTGCTCCCAGCCATGGACAGTTACGGACGGCAGTTTTTTGGCAACCCTTAGCACTTGGGCAAGACACTCTGGGGGAGGGATTGGCCCTCTGACTTCATCTTATCTATGCCCCTGGGCAACACACACAAGATGAAAGAAGAATTTTCTAGTAAACTCATATTGGATTGTCAAAAATTCCTAGTACTTGCATTGCTATTACAATGGTGATATCATAAAATGAAAGTGTACAGCATTCCATGGGTCTGAAAACTTTCTAAGCAAAGGGCTAGTTAACTGTCCTTCAAACCTTAGGGGGCTGAACTGTGGCCAATGGGAGTAGAAAATAAACAAGGTTGTTTGCTAGGTGGTCACTGGGAGTAAAAAAAAACTACATAACATCTGTAGGCAGTGTGAGGGGTTATAGCACCACATTGTTAGTGACAGTAGGAGGCATAGTGCCCCATTGTTAGTGTCAGTTGGAGGCATAGTACCCCATCGTTGGTGTCATTGGGAGGAATAGTGTCCCATCGTTGGTGGCAGTGGGAGGAAAAGTGTCCCATCGTTGGTGGCAGTGGGAGGAAAAGTGTCCCATCATTGGTGGCAGTGGGAGGAATAGTGCAGCCATCCTTGGTGGCAATGGGAGAAATAGTGCCCTATAGTTAGTAGCAGTGGGAGGACTAGTGCCCCATTGTTGGTGGCACTACGATGAAAGGAATAGTGCCTCCTCATTGGTAACAATGGGAGGAATAGTGCCCCCTCACTGGGCTCAGTGGGGGAAATAGTTCCCTAACTGCCAAATAAAGGCAAGCAAAGGGCTGCATCCTGCCTTCAGATCGCAGTTTGGAGACTACTGGTGTATGTGGTGATCATAGGAAGAAAAAGCTAATTCTAGCTATTCTTATATACATTTTCAGACCCCCTCCTACCTATTCTGCATTTCCTGAATAAAGACGATCTGTGTACTTACCTATTTTACCTGGTCACACGATCCAGAAGCTCCAGCTTCCTTGTGTCAGGGAGCAGCTACTGCAAGGTAGAGAAGGTATCGCCAACAATGGCTGGGCCATGGGAGCCTATGGGTGATGTCTGGGAATTCACAGCCATTGTTAAGCGCTTCTTTACATAGGGGATCCAGAGCTGCTGAATCAAGGTGACCTGACTGGACAGGGATTAAAATAAGTACACAGATCTTTTTTATACAGGATTTTCAGGATGGGGGAAGGGAAAATATTAGTTAGTTTTGGTAAATCTAAAGTTGTTTGTACAAAGATTGTACAGTCAGATTGTTAGAGGATGTAGTGATCCCTAGTTAGTAGTAGCTGATATTTACTTTTCTAGTTATGATCACAAATCAATGTAGCGATTATAGTAGCACCTATGAGAAAAGCATAATGCTCTATATGGAGCTTTCCTGTACAATTTAGTAGAGCATTTTAAAGTACGAATGCTGTTTGGCGAAAAAGCAATGTAGAGTGTAAGACTTAATAATGATGTGTAGCACCCTCTAGTGTAGAGGGCTAGCTGTAAATAGTTTGTGTTTAATGTAGGTAAATTTTTGACCCAGGCTGGGTTGAATCTGGGTGAGGGTGATTGACTCAGGATGGATGACTCAGCACCTCTAGTACCTCCCCCTACTTGCTGGAACCTTGGAGAAACTTCCAGAAGAATGGGAGAGAGGTTAGGAGTATCTGCCTGGAGTATTGAGGAGGGCCCCAGCCAATCCCCAGCAAGTGGGCTGGCAGGGGGTGGGCGCATCTTAAATACTCTGGGTAATGCCAGCGGGAGTCGGGTGGAAGCTGGAGATGGAGTGCTGTGAAGGCTGTCAGTGGCCCTTGAGGGTGCCCCCTAATCTGGGGGGGTGACCTTGAGCCTGGGGCTCAGGTGCTGGAGGGATCCTCTTACAACACACAGCGGAGTCCTGTCCTGGATGCAGGTGTGAGGATAGCAGGAGAGAGTCAGCATGTTTTGGAGATCTCCAGGGAGAAGTCAGCCGGGTGGCTGGTGAGTGTACAGTCAGAGAGGACTGTGGAGAAGTAGCCGGCTGGGCTAGTGAAAGGGGCAGCTGCAGCCAGGCGGGCTAGCAGTGCCTTAAGAGGTGGTACTGGGATCAGTAGCCACAGGGATGTAGGCTGGGCACTGTATTGCTACACAACCTAAGGGGTCCCTGCCTGTAAAGGCTTTTGCTACAAGATCTGACTGTTGTCTTTTTTTTTTCTAAATCAATTTAATAGTGTGCCAGCTAGGATTTCTGCAAGCAAGTGTGCTGGAGGAGTGTGTATATAGACTGTATATAGGAGAGTTGTCCCTGAAGAGCTCTTGGGAGTCAAGTGGACATCCCATAATATCCCTCTTCCCTATCTAAGTTTTACCCCCTCAATAAAAATACAAGTACGGGACTGTTCTCTGAATCTGGGAGCCTGTGAAGATTCTGTGTTCCTAGATGTGCAGGGTGGGGGATCCCTATTCACCAGTGGCACCTGGAGTGCGTTACAGATGATTGTAATGTTTAGGAATTTTCCACCAATGGCCCTATTAAATGACCCAATAGCACATGCTTGCCTTTCTTTCATTACCCCCACTGCTCAGCCAGTAAGAGTGAGGAGAATAAACCTTGGCCCTGCACTGAGCCAGTCAACAAGCACCAGCACTAGAATGAGTCACACGCCTCTCAGTACACTGAAGCACCAGGTCATTTCTTTGCTCTTGGAGACTGCATAGAGGGTTGGGGGGATACAGGAATACAAATGATGTTACCATCACATCTATCAAAGGTAGGATTTCTGCTCCCTAATGTCTTAAAGGGGGGATAAGACAACAGTAATAACTCAAAAGGGGAATTAGGCTCGGTTCACACTGGTGTGATGTGGAAACCCTGCGAATCTAGTGCGGGTTCCCGCATCGCACCTGAATCACACAGTGGTTTACACTGAGATCTGCGAACTGCTCTGGGTGTCCATACAAAGTTAATAACACCCTCAAATTGGTTCACAGATCGCAGTGCGAACTGTGAAAAGGTGCAGGAATCGGATTGAACAAGTGTGAACACACCAACTAGTAACAAAAAAAAAAAATTTGATAAGAGTTGGGACTCGTAAGCCCTTGCTGTCCATGTGGTGAATCACTTTCAGAGGACAATAGAGCAGTGGCTGACAGGCATTCAGGCGACCATCCTGCTGCCTCCTAAATGCACATTTTTTTGTGACAGCTGGATAGGGATTTTGCATGTAAATATCGGGCCACAACTTTTCTTTTTTGCTGTAGCATGTGTTCAACCCTGAGCAACTGCATGCTATCTTTTATGTGGGTCATCAACCGCCCTAAAGTGGAACTAAGCCCTCCTCTCTTTTACAGCCAATGAAAATGCCCTCTTAGCATCTGTTTGATCTGCAGTTGCCATGGGGCTGCACATGTGATCATTTATGACACCAGCCATTTGATAGCTTGACAGTTCGAATGAGAGCACAAGTACTTGTGACAGTTGGGGAAACCTGAGGGGAGGAGAGATGACATAGCGATACGTCAGAGGGAGCCGACACGCACGAACCTCCCGCCCACGACCCGTGCACGAGGACGCTGAGGAGAAGCCAGGAGCCAGCGAGCGGATGAGCCGCGGACGCTCGGAGGACCGGAGCCGGGTCTGGCGGTGATGCCGCGCGGGAGAGAGAGCGAACCGGCCATCTGGGAGCAGGCTCCGTAGACCGCATGCCGCATGCCGCAAACAGCAGGGAAGAAGGAAGGGGCATGTAACTGCACCTCAACGGCGGTTGCTGACGGCTGGCCCCCCCTCATTGAGAGCTAAGGAGGAGGACGTGATAGCCCAAAGGACCCCTGTAGCGCATTCCAGGAGATAAGTAACATGTTACTCTAATATAAGACAAGTATTGTTGTAAGGAGTGCATTAACTGGTTTACATGGAGAGATGAGTATGA
Organism: Glandirana rugosa; assembly: GCA_018402905.1. Classification (NCBI taxonomy): domain Eukaryota; kingdom Metazoa; phylum Chordata; class Amphibia; order Anura; family Ranidae; genus Glandirana; species Glandirana rugosa. The sequence continues at coordinate 436,266 of BLSH010510131.1, forward strand.
AGGGGGAGCGGGCTGAGACAGCAACTTTGAGGGGACATTTGAGTGATTCTAGCATTACTATGTAGAGGCTGCCAAGCGGTTTACTAGCAGGGAAAAGACGCAATACTGGGTGGTTCGTGGATCGAAGAGTATAATTGATTAAAGTATTTAAGAGGATGCGGAACTCTATATACAGTGCCTGGCAATACTGATGTTAATATAAAGACAGGCGGAGGGGATAAAAGGCATAAACGCTGTTGGTGAACTGTAGGTGGAACTCATAGTCTTAGTCTGTACACCCCCCAAGTAAATAAAGCGCCGTTCTCCTCAATCCCGTTTTCTAAGGGAAGGGGGGAAAAGGAGAGAAGGAAGAAAGAGAAGAAAGAATTTTTTTTTTTTCTCCCTGCCCCGCCGCCTCCTCCCCCCTCGGCATCACCCCCTGCTTCTTTTTTAAAGGGGCCCGAGAGGAAGAGGAAAAATGGCAACAAAAGGGAAAACCGGCAAAGGAGGAGCGGGCAAAACTAGCCAGACGATCCCTAGCCCAGGGGGAATTCAAAAATACATGGCTACGGAATTGAGTATGACAGATAAGAATAGCCCAGGGCGAGGAGCAGCAGGGAAGGTGCAGAGAGGGGAGGTAACCCCGAAGAAAGGAAACAGCAAGAGCTCCCCTCCAAATAACGGAAAACAAGTGGAGGACTCAAGGAAGAGAGGCCAACTTATTCAACCTAATACAGAAGGATCGGATAAAGAAGCCCAGGTAAGCCTCCTTCAGATTAAAGAGGCGCTTACAGAAATGCTATCTAAAATGGAATCATCATTAAAAAATGAGATGGGAATGATAAGAACTGACATAAACCAAGTTCTCCAACGGGTGGAAGAAACAGAAGAAAGACTAGATATGCATGAAAAAAGGTTGGAAAATCTAAGTGAACAGATGAAAGAACTTCAAAGAAGTAACAGACTTGTAAAGTATAGGCTGGAAGACCTAGAAAACCGTAGTCGCAGGAAAAATGTACGTATTAAGGGCCTATCGGAAGAAGTTAAAGACGAGGAATTAAAAGGAGTAATGCAAGACCTCTTTAAGCCAATGCTGGGAAAGCAGGACAGGGAGGAGGTGAATATGGAGAGAGTCCATAGGACCGCACGGAAACGGATAAATGGGGCAAGCGGAGGGGAGTCCCCCCGGGATGTTCTAATA
>BLSH010510131.1:443243-458243 GCA_018402905.1 Glandirana rugosa
TATACAGGTAACGAGCTGAGATTGGAAGCACTCTGTTCAGAGCCGGTTCACACTGGAGCGGCACGACTTGCAGGGCAAAGCAAGTCGCCCCGCTCGAGGCTACCTCAGCGCAGCTTGCAAGGAGACTTCTTTACATAGAAGTCAATGCAAGTCGCACTGAGGTCTCCCCGAAAATAGTGCAGGAACCTTTTTCTAAGTCGGAGCGACCTGAGTCGCTCCTATTAGAACGGTTCCATTGCACTGCATGGGGACGACTTGTCAGGCGACTTGAGTCGCCTGACAAGTCGCCTCAGAGTGAACCGGCTCTAAAGGGAGTGCTCCTAATCTCAGCTTGTTACCTGTATAAAAGACACCTGTCCACAGAAGCAATCAATCAGATTCCAATCTCTCCACCATGGCCAAGACTAAAGAGCTGTCCAAGGATGTCAGGGACAAGATTGTAGACTTACACAAGGCTGGAATTGGCTACAATGCAGCTTGATGAGAGGATGGCAACAGTTGGTGCGATTATTCACAAATGGAAGAAACACAAAATAACTGTCAATCTCCATCGGTCTGGGGCTCCATGCAATATCTCACCTCCTGGAGTTTTAATGATCATGAGAATGGTGAGGAATCAGCTCAGAATTACATGGCAGAATCTTGTCAATGATCTCAATGCAGCTGGGAACATAGTCACCAAGAAAACAATTGGTAATACACTACGCCGTTTAAAGACTGAAATCCTGCAGCACCTGCAAGGTCCCCCTGCTCAAGAAAGCATGTGTACAGACCCGTCTGAAGTTTGCTAATGAACATCTGAATGATTCAGAGGAGAACAGGGTGAAAGTGTTGTGGGCAGATCAGTATTGAGATCAAAATCAAGCTCTTTGAAATCAACTCAACTTGCCGTGTTTGGAGGAGGAGGAATGATGCCTATCACCCCAAGAACACCATCCCCACCATCAAACATGGAGGTGGAAACATTATGCTTAGGGGTTGTTTTTCTGCTAAAGAAACAGGACAACTTTGCCGCATCAAAGGGCAATGGACGGGGCCATGTACCATCAAATCTTGGGTGAGAACCTCCTTCCCTCAGCCAGGGCATTGAAAATGGGTTGTGGATGGGTATTTTAGCATAACCATGACCCAAAACACACGGCCAAGGTAACAAAAGAGTGGTTCAAGAAGAAGCACAATAAGGACCAGTAGCCAGTCTCCAGACCTTATTCCCATAGAAAATATGTGGAGGGAACTGAAGGTTTGAGTTACCAAACATCAGCCTCAAAACATTTCTGACTTGGAGAGGATCTGCAAAGAGGAGTGGGACAAAATCCCTCCTGAGATGTGTGCAAACATGGTGGCCAACTACAAGAAACATCTGACCTCTGTGATTGCCAACAAGAGTTTTGCCACCAAGTACTAAGTCATGTTTTGAGATTAATAAATACTTATTTCACTCATTAAAATGCAAATCAATTTATAACTTTTTTGAAATGCGTTTTTCTGGATATTTTTGTTCTTATTCTGTCTCTCACTGTTAAAATAAACCTACCATTAAAATTATAGACTGATCATTTCTTTGTCAGTGGGCAAACATACAAAATCAGCAGGGGATCAAATAGTTTTTTCCCTCGCTGTACCTAGCCAGCTGGTGATTAGAAAGAATAGTGAGCAGATTACAAAATCTTGTCCAATTACTCTGATGGGCAGTATTGAATGTCAATATCACCTTGCTCTTGATTGTCCCTCAGTAGGTGATACTTGACATTGATGTGTTTGGTCCTCGGATTGACCCTTTCTGATTATGTAAGCTTTATACATCCCTGGTTGTCTTCAAAAATGGGAATTGGTTTTGACATGTCTATCCCAATGTCCACAAAAAGTTGATGAAACCATATCACTTCTTGACAAGTGTATGCTGCTGCAATGTACTCTGCTTCAGTTGAAGATAGAGCAGCAGTTGTTTGCTTTCAACTAGACCAACTTATGTTTCCTTCCCCATACTGGAAGATGAATCCACTTGTGCATTTGCGGATTGTACTGCCCCTGGCCCAATCAGCATCCACATATTCGACAAGTTTTTGATCTGATGTTGCTGGTAATCGTAACTTCATCTGAATTGTTCCTTTGAGGTACTGCATCACTCTTTACAGCATTACAGTCACGCTGACAGGGAGCTGAAACTTTCCTGCATGGTATGCCCACTCCTGCGGCGATGTCTGGTCTTGTCGCAATGGCAACATATAGCAGCTTACCGATTGCTCTGCAATACGCGTGAGTGTTGGGTAGCAAGTCTTCTGTTTCATTGCTCTTTTGATAGCCTGGTTCCATAGGAGTTTTCACTTCCTTTGCATCTTGCATATGGGATTGTTTTCTGAGATTGGTTGAGAAGGTAACTTCCATCTTCTTCTCTCTCTATTTGGATTCCCAGATAGTAGCTAATGTTCCCTAGCTCTTTTATTTGAAAATTGTCTTTCAGCTTGTGAACTATCTGATTGTAATCCTCTTCTTGTTCAAAACAAGTTATAATGTCATCAACATAGATGTACATCCATCTGTCTGCTTGATTCTTGGAGTAGAGACAGAGGTCTGCTTTACTTCTTGACAATGCTTCTCTAGTAAGTACTTCATTTACTCATTCCACATCCTGGCAGATTGCTTAAGACCGTAGATGCTCTTATGAAGTTTACATACAAGGTTATCTCCTTGTTCAAACCTTGGTGGTTGCTCCATGTAGAGGTCTTCCTTAATGTCTCCATATAGGAAAGCAGTTTTAACATCTAGGTGTTTGACTTGCATGCCCTTCCCGGCTGCAACGCTAAGAAGTGCTCTGATGATGGAGTGTTTTACGACAGGAGCGAATGTTTCATCATAATCTTAACCACATTTCTGGGAGTAACCCTTAGCAACTAGTCTGGCTTTGTATTTGTGGATATTCCCTTCTGTGTCTCACTTTACTTCGAAAGTCTACTTACTTCCTATAGTTTTGCGGTTAGGAGGGAGCTCTGTGAGTGTCCAGGTTTTATTTTTTTGAAGTGGCTTTAATTCTTCTTCTGCTGCCTTACTCTATTTATTGGCTTCGTGTTTTGGCAGTTTTTCTATGTCTTTCCAGGATGTTGGTTCAAGTATGCTGTGTGTTTTGACAGTGTATGACAGCTTGCGAGTGGTATCCTCTTTATAGTCCGAGTGGGTCTTCTGACTTTAGGTAGTTCAGCAGGTTCTGGTGGGGAACTTGGTTTAGGTGTTGTAAGTTCCAACTCTTGTTCTGACTCCTGCACAGATTTGCTTAGGTCGAACTTTTCTTCTGGTTTGCTTGGCATGTTCACGTCACAGCTTTCAGGGATCAGTGTTTCTAGTGATGGGCTCTCATCAAAATAAACACTACAGCTTATTGTCACTTTGTCAGTCTTTGGGTGTAGGATTCTGTAACTCTTAGTTTGCTCACTATAGCCTACTAGAATTCCCTCTATGGCTCTGTTCTCCAGTTTGGATCATTTCTCACTTGGAATATAGGCATATGCTTTACATCCAAATACTCTGATGTGCCCAATGCTAGGCTTTGATCCATGCCACATTTCAAATGGAGTACTTTTAATGGCTTTTAAGGGGAGTCTGTTCTGTAGGTAGGTTGCAGTCATGACTGCTTCTCCCCAGTACTTGTGAGGTAGGTTGGCATCCGACAACATGCACCTGGCCATTTCCACAAGAGTGTAGTTTTTCCTTTCTGCAACACCGTTTTGTTCAGGAGTGTATGGTGAGGTTGTCTGGTGTACTATTCCTTGTCTCTTCAGGTATGAAGCCACTTCTTTGCTTATGTATTCCCCACCATTGTTAGTGCGTATTATTCCTGGTTTGCGTTGAAATTTGTTGCTAGACATGGCAACAAACTCTTGAAGTTTCTCTGATGTTTCATTCTTGTATTTCATCAGATAAGTAGTTGTGTACCTGGAATAGACATCAATGAAAGTCAGTAGATATCTGTTCCTGCCTGACGTGGGAGTTCTCATTGGAACGCATACGTTGCTATGTATGAGCTGCAAGGGTTGGGTAGTTTATCTTTGAGATGCCTGTGGAAGGGGAGCTTTTGCTTCAATACAGCCCTTGCATTTCATGAGCACTTTTCAAGGCATTATTGTCAAATTTTCTGATAAACTTCTCTTTATAATGTCTTGTATAGCTTCTGGACTTCTGTGCCCCAGCCGCCTATGCCATAAGTAAATACATTTGCTGTGTAGGTCATTAGAGACTATATTGGCTTGCTGGTCTGCGGTGATTAGCCTGTACAGGTGATCACCAAGTTTTCCTTTTGTGAGGCATTGCTTATTGTTGTGAATTGTGCATTCATCACCCTGGAACTTAACTGTGAGACCTTTGTTTGCAAGACTTTTAACCAATAGTTTTTGTTTTAGTTAGAACTTTTAGTTCTGGAACATACAGCACTTTCTTTACAAGGATACTCTGCTTGCTTTGTGATGTAATGCAGTTCAGGAAACCCTAGCCTTTACCTTTGGATGTGATGCTTTTCCCATTTGCTAAAAAAAAGTCTATGCACCAGCCGCGTGGCTTGTTGCTCTGTGTCACTTAAAGGTGCCACTCCATAATGTGTCTGAATTTTTCTTTGTGGCTGCTTTGCCTCTTTCTTTTGTAGATAGCTTCAGCTTTCGCTGCTTGGCTTTCAAGATAGGACAGTCCTTCTATAAGGGGCCAATCTTTTTACAGCGAAAACAGGATCTGCTTTCTTTGTTGTGCTTTGTGCCTTTGTACGTCTTAAGAGCTTTGTCATCATGGTGTGTATTTTCTTTCCTTCTGTCATATTCATTGATTAATTTGCCTTTGACATATTCAAGTGTCAGTTCCTGCTCAGGTCTGGTTTCTAAAGCATTAATAAGAGCAGTATATGTGTCTGGAAGGCTGCAGAGAATCAGGGAAACAATGTGGTTATCTTTGATGTCCTCTCCGATGACACGCAGCTGCTCTATGATCTCTAACATAGCTTTCATGTGGTCACATATTTGCTGGCCTTCTTATAGTCTTATCTTATACAGCTTTCTTGGTAGAAATAGCTTGCTGTTGAGACTTGAATGCTCATGCAGTTCTTGTAATGAATTCCACATACCTTTGGCCATTTTCTCTGTGATTATTCGGATAAGCTGGTCACCTTCCACTAGTACGCTTATAATTGCTTTTGCCTGTCTATCCTTCCTGTCTCAGTCCTCATCTCTCTGTTTGTGGATCTGTCTGTATGCAGCACTTGCCACAAGTCATCCTTCCTAAAAAAAAAAAAAGCATTTGTAGCATGCATTTCCACAGCTGGCAATTGGCATTGTTCAGCTTTGCAATTGCAAACTTCACATCTGAACTGCTTGCCATCTTTGCAAATAGTACTCACAGACTCACTGTACTCAGTGTACTGAGTTGCAGAATTCTCTTTCTAGTGCCCTGGGTGCCTGGCGTATCCTCTTCACTGCCTGGGTGCTGCTGGGTGCCTGCTGAGTGCGCTGGGCCCATAACCTGTTATCAGAGTATTGAAATCACGCTGGAAGCTTCTTGTATACAGCAATATGCTTTACTCTTCTTGGAGAATGCCAGAACATATCTTACAGGAACTAAGAGGATACAAGTACATACACTTACATAAGGAAGGTACTTCCTCTGATTACTTTACCATAGATAACACACTATAACACTGCAGTGCCACCTGCTGCACAGATAGGTACAATGCATACAGTATTGTCAGTTTATATGCAACCATGCTGTTGCTCTTCCAACATGAATGACCAAGAGAACCATGTTTGATGGCATTGTTCCTATGTATCCAATTCACATGCTAGAAGGGACTCCATCCTCTCAATATAATCCATCTCTGCAACTCACTCAATCAGAGGGGGAGCGTGTGCCAACGGCACGGTATAATCGATCTCGCTGCTGTCAGCCAATGCCTAAGGAGACCTTTTTTAATACACTTAAGAGAACCATGTAAAAAAGATAGCAGAGTGATTGTGACAGTAGTGTATCAGATCCCAGAAATCATGAATAAGCGGGCATTCCCACCAAATATGCAAGAGGGAGCCCTTGGCAGAATGACAGTGCCAACATATATCCGAAGCATCCAGGAATATCCGGTGGAGCAGTGTCAGGCACCGATACCAACAAGAGAGAACCTTAAAGTTTGTCTCATGGGCCTTAGTCGCCAGTGACAGACAATGGTTAAGAACAGGGTTGGACTGACAACCCTAGGGACCCCGGGCAATAGGAGATCATGGGGCCCCCCTGTGTCCCTGTCCACACTCAAGCCACACAAAACACCACCTACTTATTGCACTGCGCCCACAGTACATATGTTCGCCCCTACCCCTTTAGCTGCAGTGGCAACAGTTGAGGATGCACACTTGCTGCAGCAGGAATTAAATCCCTGTTGCTTTTGGTGGGTGATCGCGACGCATTCAAGTGAATGGGTCCCACTCTGCAAACACCCTGCAACTATGTGCAATGCACACAGTTGCAGCATGCTGGTGTGGGGCTCAAGGGGTTAAAGCAGGTGATGAGGAGGTAATACAATGCCTCCTCACTGCCTACTTTAACCCTTTTTTTGCTGTACACAAGGTTGCATGACCTTTTCAGAGCAGCCCTATTCACTTGAATGGGTTACGCTTGGCAGGCACTACACCTGCCAAGCATGACGGGGTGTATAATTCCTGCTGCTGCTGCAACATGTGTACACCCCTGGCCACTGCAGTTAAAGGTAGGGTTGCCACATCATCCCTTTAATCCCGGACACATAGGAATTACTCAGGTTCTGAGGCTAATTTAATGCAGATGAGGCACCAAGTGAGTTTAATTTCCACATTAATCAGCCACAGAACCTGAGTAATTAATATGTGTCCTGGATTAAAGGGATGATGTGGCAACCCTAGTTAAAGGGGGTGTGGTTGGGGTGAGTAAAAACAGGACTCAACTATGAAGTTTTACAACCCCCAAACTGTGAATGTAAACAAGCCCTTACTGTCCTGAGCCCCCTATCACAGTTAGGGGACATCTGGAATGAGGACAGAGAGGGAACCCTGGGATGAGGACATTGAGGGGTCCTGGGATGAGGACAGAGAGGGGTCTTGGGATGAGGACAGAGAGGGGGTCCTGGGATGAGGACAGAGATGGGGTCCTGGGATGAGGACAGAGAGGGGGTTCTGGGATTAGGACAGAGAGGGGGTCCTGGGATGAAAGCAGAGAGGGGTCCTGGGATGAGAGCAGAGAGGGGGTTCTGAAATAAGAGTAGAAAGGGGTCCTGAGATAGCAGCAGAGGGGGCCCTGCGATGAGAGCAGAGAGGGGGTCCTGCGTTGAGAGCAGAGAGGGGGCCTTGCAATGAGAGCAGAGAGGGGGCCCTGGGATGAGAGAAGAGAGGGGGCCCTGGGATGAGAGCAGAGAGGGGGCCCTGGGATGAGAGCAGAGAGGGGGCCCTGGGGTGGCAGCAGAGAGGGGTCCTGGGGTGACAGCAGAGAGGGGTCCTGGGGTGGCAACAGAGGGGGTCTTGGGGTGAGTGGCAAGCAGAGTCTCTTTGATTTGGGAGGGTAAGAGGATATGTGCTGGGGAGTGCTTTTGGGGGGGAGAGGAATTGTGCTAGTTGGGGGGTCGGATGTGAAATCCCCCCACACTAGCACAATTCCTCTCCCCTCCAAAAGCACTCCCCAGTACTTCTCTGTGTGTGCTTCCTGCTCCCTCCCCTTCCTTGTTACTGTGTCTCCCTCCCCTATTAACAAAACTATTCACAGACCTCAGCTGTTTAGCGCGGCTCTTGCAGTGAATGTCTCTCTCTGTCCTCCCGGTTCCTCCTCCTGTCTGTATGCATCAGAGCCGAGCAGGAGGATCCTCTGTGTAATATGCAGGCTCGGGGGAGAGATGTTGTTGTCGGCTGCTATGGAGGGACGATCGGGTGTGGGGTACCCGGGCAACCTGCAACAGATGTGGGGAAGGTGTCCTGAGTGCCCACGCTAGCGTGCCCCTGCCAGGCCAGGTACCGGTACTGGGCTCCAGGATCAGAACAGATTCCTTGGGACTGAAGTACCAGGAGTCTCTCATGGGGCCCCATACTGGCAGTGCCCGAGAGCCCTTATGGTCAGTCCGCCCCTGGTTAAGAATGAACAATTTCTCCTAATCCTGTGCTGTAATTTGAACATTGAGATCAGATGCCCATTTAGTTGTAAATTCCAGAAGATCAGGATGGAGTTTCATAAGAAGGGCCTTACATACTGCTGAAAGGACATGGTCAGCTGTAAAATCTTGCAGGAGAAGGGACTCGAAAGGATCCAGTTTCCTAGTAAATAAATCAGTTGCAGAAGAAGAAGAAAAAAAAAAAAGGTGACAATTGCCAATGTACCAACCAGTGCATGAATGAGGGCTGCTGTATAGAAATCAGATTCACCAATTGCAGGAGAGTTTCCTGATGGAGAATTTGGAGCAATCAATGATGTAACTTCTTATTCTAAGATAGAAAGCATGTTCGGGCCACCGCAGGGAGAAACTGTGGATTACCAAACAAGGGATTCAACGGGCCTACTCCATGTTCAGCTTTATTATTATTATTATTATACAGGATTTATAAGGCGCCAACAGTTTGCACACCACTTTACAATATAAAGGGAGACAATACAGCAACAATACAATTCAATACAAAAGGGTTAGGAGGGCCCTGCTCCTGCAAGATTACAATCTAATAGATTTAAACCATGTCAATAAAAAGTTACCATTTTAAGCACCCCTTCACAATAGTGATTGTTTAAAAAACCTCAGTTGACACCTGCCATGGAGAGTGTGGGTGTGTTTGCATTGTGGTGTGCGTTGTCTTAGTGTTAAAGGGCAGGCACCTTCTAGCCCCATCTACTCGCTCATTGACAGAGGAGGGGGTGGTTTGTGATCTGTGGCCATTTAAGAGGTGACAGGACACTAGGCTGGTTTAGCTCTGAAGAAGGGAGTTTGATTCCCAAAACGTGTTAGCTTTCCTACCACATGGTCTTAAGATGGGACTCATCACCCAAGACTGTTTTTAATCGCTTGTGAGTATCCATTTGTCTTTTGGGACTCGATGAATCGTGTGGTGGCAATGCACAAGGAGTTGTGCCCTCTTGTGTGTGTTTTTATAGCTCTGCTGAGTACACATTGCCACAGCAACTTTATTGCAGCATGCCGAGTTTGACAGGTGGCACTGCCTGTCAAACTCTGTAATGTAAGTGAATGGGAGCACGTCGCAAATTGAAAACCCAATGCTTGGCTTGCAGTTGCGGCACAGTCCCACAAAGCAAAATCTCTATTTAACAGTAAAAGAAAAGGCATCAGTAGATACCAGTATTGCCCTTTGAATGTTTCCAAACCTCCTCTCACCATCTTTCAAAAACTATTTCACCGCAAATCACATTTCAAGGGGGTTGTAAGCACTGATGCTAGTGTGAAAAGAGTTTCAGGAAGTGTTGATAATAAACAGGGGCAACTGGTGCTCAATATTTTGGGGGGGTGGCAAACCAACACCACACCCCCCGATGGATGGGAAGGCGGCGATATCCCCCCCCCCCCCATGCGTGGGAGACGGGCGGAAAGGCAGAGATCAGAGGCCTCCTCACCTTAGGAGGCAGGTGACGAGGATCCAGGGTAGGGCTGCTGCTCTCCAGGATGGATAGTATACGGTGGAGCTCTGGGATGGACAGTATACAGTGGAGTTTCAGGATGGAGTGCTGGATGTGGCTGCGGCTGAGCCGTTACTGGAAGAGGGAGCCGAGTCTGGATAAGTTGGTCGCGCTTCTTCTCCCTAGGAGGATGTGATGCTGATCTGATGGATTATGGCTCCTGGCTGGAGAGGACTGTGCCGCTGGCTAAGCTGTTCCCTGACTCTCACCCTGATGGCTTCAGTCTTCCAAGGTGAGGAGACCTCATTCCGGGACCATTGCTTCTTTTCCTGGCCGAACTGGAAGAGGGTCCTAAGACCCGATTGGCTGGGAGTCCTAAGACTCCCTGGCCAATCAGGTCGCAGGAACCGCTTCCTAATTGGTCTGGGGGAGAATCAGGAAGACAATAGCTATTGTCACACAATTGGGTGGGCTCAGGGCGCAGTGTCTGGTTTCCTCAACCCATCCTCTTTTGAACCCAATTAGAGCCCCAGGCTCTAATCAGGTGCTTAGAAAAAAAAATTCCATTGAAATCCATGCCTCCAGCGCCCTGCATGTAGATTAGGAGCCGGGCACATGGATTAGGTGGGCGGTGCAATAAATGTCCCCATGTCCAGGAGTTTTTAGATATAATGACCCACACTAAACTATACTATACACTGGGTTGTATAAAGCGGCCCATTCTTCAATACAGTAGAGATAGGCGGTTCTAATAGTGAGCAGCAGAGGGCGCCCAAACCCAACGATTCCAGGCCAGCCCAAAGCGGACAGGTGGCTCCAGCTCATTGTGAGCAAAGCCCCAGAAATGCAGCAGCCGTCAGCACTTTCCATCCAATACAAAACCTCCCCGACATAATATTACCGATCAGCTGTCCGAGAAACCTTCACTGCCTGTGCCAATGTCACCATGGACGATGTGATCATAGCGCCTACTACTGATCGCCGATTATGGTGTTTTCTAACAACTGGAGATGACAGTCTGACAATAAACTAGAGGACAAATGACACACACACACCGAGGAGGAGGAGGGTGAATTCTTCATCATCCCCTGCTATTATAGCACTACATTGTAATTACCATCATTTACCGGATTAGAGTAATTATCCGTCTGCAAAGCATCACTCCTGAAAGGCAGCCTGGTGGTTAGATGCCGTATTTCCCTGCATGGAATTACCAGGTACAAATTGGCATCCATGATCTAGAAGTGTCACCAGCCAGGGAGAAATAAGGAAAGACCATAAGAGGAGCGTGGGGCTCTGTCCTTATATGAGCATTGATGTCACATGTATGACGTCATGACTCTCAGTAGTACTCAGCGCTTTGTGTTCTGTCTGATCACCATACCTGACGACGGCACTCATGTTAGTTGATTCGATCATTTTTTAATTAAAAAAAACGACACTAAGAAAATGCTAAAATCATCGCAGTATTGTATTACATTTTAATCCCCTTAGTAAAAGAGAACTTGCTACCTTTATGAAAAGATCAGATCGCATAATAAAGTCTGCCCCCTTATAAGCTGCGATCAGGAGGATCTTCTCACCACCCACAGCCCACACTATAATGAATACAACATTATTTAACGCGCGTATTTTATTTGGTGCTTAGATGAAAAGAACATCGTTGTAATATAAACAAATATATACACAGAGTGACTGTATACCCATAACTAGGAGACAGGTGACAGACGTGCATTGATCTCCTTGGTCAGTCCTGCCACATTCGTTGTATCTCTATAAGTACGAATACTGTATGCTGTCATATTACTGATGATGGAAACTCAACCAAGCATCCAGTCCATGTTCACAAATCTGTGCCCCATGTGTACTACAACCCAGGACCAAACACTGCTCCTCACCGACCACTAAAATACAGCCAGGACATCTGTCTAATGGAGGCATTATTAACAGCAATTTATTTATTTTCACCCCAAGTCACCTTCTTCAGCCCGGCACAAGGCTAAATCAAAGTTGACAAGCAAAATGTATATAAACTATATGCAAGGCTGAAATCAATGTATTGTAATAGATTTGGGAGATAACAAAAATAATCTAGGACCGGATTTGTTGGGAATCAGTTTATTGTATTTTTGCTAAAAACAAAAAAAAAGGAAACCTTATCCTGCAAAGAATTCACATTTTCTTTGATATTTCCTATTTAACAGTTTAGCTGTGAAAAAAAAACATTATGTAGGCAATAACACGATCTAGTCATGTTTCATCAAGATTGTTAGCAGCCCTTAAAATATCATTAGTAGTAGTTCTAGTAGAAGTAGTAGTAGTAGTAATAGAGGTAGTGGCAGCAATATCATTATTAAAATATTATTAGTAACAGTAGTAGCAGTATCATTATTACAATTATTATTAGCAGTAGTAGTAGTATCGTTATTCAAATTCATATTATTAGTAGTAGTAGCAGTATCATTAATAAAAAGTTATCAGTAACAGTAGTAGCAGTGTAATTATTACAATTATTATTAGCAGTAGCAGTATCATTATTAAAAAGTTATCAGTAACAGTAGTAGCATTGTAATTATTACAATTATTATTAGTAGGAGCAGTAGTAGTATCATTAATAAAAAGTTATTAATAACAGTAGTAGCAGTGCCAATATTAAAAGTATTGGAAGTAACAGCAGTAGTGGTAATATCATTATTAACATGTTTTAGTAACAGTAGTAGCAGTGTCGTTATTAAAATTAGTATAAGTAACAGCAGTAGTAGTATCATTATTAAAATGTTATTAGTAACAGTAGTAGCAGTGTCATTATTAAAATTATTATAAGTAACAATAGTAGTAGTAGTATCATTATTACAATTATTATAAGTAACAGCAGCAGTAGTAGTATCATTATTAAAATGTTTTTAGTAACAGTAGTAGCAGTGTCAATATTAAAATTATTATAAATAACAGCAGTAGTAGTAGTATCATTATTAAAATGTTATTAGTAACAGTAGTAGCAGTTTCATTATTAAAATTATTATAAGTAACAGCAGTAGTAGTAGTAGTGGTATCAGTATTAAAATGTTATTAGTAACAGTAGTAGTAGTGGTATCAGTATTAAAATGTTATTAGTAACAGTAGTAGTAGTATCATTATTAAAATGTTATAAGTAACAGCAGTAGTAGTAGTATCATTATTACAATTATTATAAGTAACAGCAGTAGTAGTAGTATCATTATTAAAATTATTATAAGTAACAGCAGTAGTAGTAGTATCATTATTAAAATTATTATAAGTAACAGCAGTAGTAGTAGTATCATTATTAAAATGATTAGTGGCAGTATCGTTATAAAAAATATTATTGCTGTTACTGTTAATAATATTTTTAGTAGTATTGAATCATCATCATTATTGGAATCGTTATTAAAATTAGTAATAGTTGTAGTAGTATAATTTTAAAAATTATTATCATTACTGCTGTTGCTTTTACTGTTATTAACATTTGTAATGGTAGCATTAGTATTACCATCATAACATATTAGTAGTAGTAGGATCATAATATTTATTATTACTGTTATATTATTATTTTATTATTACTACTTTTTGTTATTATTATTATTTATGTAAATGAAAAATGCAAGGCCATAACTTGTTATATGTTTTTTTTTTAACCAAATTGAAAGTAGCGATTAGCAATGCACACAGCATAGTCTTGTTGCTGTTTCCATGCCATGTTAGTGCATAGAGTGAAATGTCTGGAGCCGGATTTGCAGTCACAGAGGTCTCCTACCTCCCCTTTGCCTTGACTCTTTTACTTGTTCCCAGCCTGGCCAGGAGAACAGCAAGGACTGAGGTAATGCGGCTGAGTAAGCCGCCTGTTTATTAAGAGAGGGGGTAGCAGAGTGAAAAGTGGATATCTAGCTCAGTATAAACAGCCTCAGGCTGGCAAATAAAAGTTCATCTGCAGGTCTCTGGGAAGGAAAATCTGGAGAGAGAACTTTTCCTTCACCTGTATTACCCACCAGCCTATATTTATATATGTAGATGCAGCAGGGCTATGTACATATCAAACTAATTATATTCAGAAAGAAGTAACACACGAATCATATCACTATGCTTTAAATCTGTATCACCTAACGTTTAAAATGAAATGCTAAATTATTTTAAAATTAGCCTTTGTGTCAAAACGGCGCATCATCTACAAAAATGAACAATGTAACATCACATATCATAATATTATTGTTTCCTAGAATTCATTATTTCTAAAGAGAATTTTGTGGAAATTCCTTTAGAGTTCGGCTTGTTTTGGGAAACGGGTTGAATTAGATTTAAATAATATTTTTTTCTCAGTACTTCTGCTACTTTATCGTACACTATTGCATTTTATAACATTGGATGTGTCATTTATGTGCTAAAATGACACTCGCTAAAGAAGAGGCAATGACTGGTAGAGTATTCGAATTCTTTTATTTAGGAAGAGATGGTGTTATTTTAGGTATACTTTTATATTAAAGAATAGATTTGAATTTTGGATAATAATTAAATTGTACTGAAGTCTTGACACCAATGCCCCTTCTGTATTTGGCTGATGGGAACACTTCCACATTGGCACAAGTCCTGGTGATGTTTTAGGGCATGTAAGATAATAGAGAGTGTTCCCCAAGCAGAGGAATTTCAAACCCTTTAAGGGTATTTAGCACTGCTGTCTTAACAGGTGTCAGATTTTTATGTGTTGGAAAGAGGTCTGAAGACAAACAAACATTTGTAGAATACATCCAGCCAGAGCTATGTAGACCCTTCACCTTAACCCTGTCATGACCACATGTGGCCCACACCAGTGACCCCACACAAGGTGCTACACACACTTTCCTTGCTTTGATTTCCAGCCAGTAACAGGCAGGTGAGAATACAGCGGAATAGACTTTAATGAGGCCAAAAGTTCCTTGACACAACCATCTCTACAAAGCACCCTTTCTTCTTCAGGTGTCAAAACCATGATATACAAAACAGTTTAGCAAGTGTCCAATACTTCTCCCACTCTGTTATAATTAGTTTAATTAGGTTTTCTAGAAGCAGGTTATAAGTGCACTCTCAGATTCACTGCTTGTGATGAAAGTATTAATGAATGTCTGATCACCTGCACAGTTGGAGATCACTGGTCATATGGTCATGAAGCCTGCAACTCGATGCCCCTCATTGTGAGTGCTACAATTTCATATGCATACACCGGTGCACGGCCTGTTCCTAATTCAGAGAGCAAATGGCTAATGTATTACCGGCGATCGCCATTCATCAATGCAAGGAGAGGATTGTTAGCACATTGCACAGAAAGCCATTGAAGTGCAGTTTGGTGATGGCTTGTGATAAGTGCAATCAGCTCTAGCACATGTCAGGCTCTTGTCAATGCATGGATGGTGGTGGCCC
>BLSH010510131.1:473767-495737 GCA_018402905.1 Glandirana rugosa
CGTATATATATATATATATGTGTCTGTGTTTTCACCTGTCCTTCTAATCCTGCCAGGGTTTGCCATGCCCCATCTGTGCCCAGGTACCGGGCAGTCGGCTCTCATAGGACTCACCTGTGCCCGGTCTATTAGCCCATGAACAGGGAACATCGAATTAGTTGTTTATACAATGTAATCATTACGATATAGGAGATCCTGCTCCAATCGACATAAAAGTAGTCAGTAATGGATCCCAATCCCTTCTCTATATACCGATGCTTTGTAAATCAGCCCTCATTACAGTACACAGCATGGGCAGGAGGGCTGCCTTCCATAGGTGATTCTTATGATTGAACCCCTGCTAGAGGGTTGTAAGCACAGAGCTGCCATTGTATAAAGTACACACAGGCTGACTTCAGTGGCAGCAGTCACACAGCACCTCCACTAATTGTATTATTACACTCACTAGAAAACTCTGCTGTGAATCGTGTATGAACCTCCTTCTCCACATTTCCATGATTCTGCTTCCATGTAACACTCAGCCTGCCCAGGACAGGAGCCATATGTTATGAAATAAAGCAGGCTGAGTAGGGCTCGGGGTATTCTGTGCGCTAATGCAGAATTATTGATGTCACCCCAAGATTTCCCAGTGCTCTGACAGCAGTCTCCTCTATCCTGGGACTGCCTTTCCCATTCACTCCACTTTATTTTTGTTTTGACTATTTCAGAGCCATGATCCGCCAATGAAATGTTCTTCAGGGGGGTCATAGTGTGTGATCAGTCCCCTCCTAGAATCATTCCAGCTTTGGAGAGTGTCAGATCGGTCAGTGCGATGGTATGGCCATCAGGGAAGGAGCGACCCCTCTGCACCTTTCTAAAGCCCAGGGGACAAAGTGACCGGAGAGCCACCGCAGCTGGACACCCCAGTGTGAGGTCTGGGGGCAATCATCATGGACTGTCACAGCCTCCCTCCGACTACAACACTTGGCATCCTTTATTGGATTCATCTTTATGGAGACACATTGGTATGCAAGTCTCTGGGTGCTTAGAGATATAGTTATATATACCTATAGTCTGGGTGATTAGAGGTATATACCTATAGTAGTCTGGGTGCTTAGAGATATAGTTATATATACCTATAGTCTGGGTGATTAGAGATATAGTTATATATACCTATAGTCTGGGTGATTAGAGATATGGTTATATATACCTATATAGTCTGAGTGATTAGAGATATAGTTATATATACCTATATAGTCTGGGTTATTAGAGATATAGTTATATATACCTATATAGTCTGAGTGATTAGAGGTATAGTTATATATACCTATATAGTCTGGGTGATTAGAGGCATAGTTATTATATATACCTATATAGTCTGGGTGATTAGAGGCATAGTTATTATATATACCTATAGTCTGGGTGATTAGAGGTATAGTTATATATACCTATAGTAGTCTGGGTGATTAGAGGTATAGTTATATATACCTATAGTCTGGGTGATTAGAGGTATAGTTATATATACCTATATAGTCTGGGTGATTAGAGGTATAGTTATATATACATATATAGTCTGGGTGATTAGAGGCATAGTTATATATACCTATATAGTCTGGGTGATTAGAGGTATAGTTATATATACCTATATAGTCTGGGTGATTAGAGGTATAGTTATATATACCTATATAGTCTGGGTGATTAGAGGCATATACATACCTATAGTCTGGGTGATTAGAGATATAGTTATATATACCTATAGTCTGGGTGAATAGAGATATAGTTATATATACCTATAGTCTGGGTGATTAAAGATATAGTTATATATACCTATAGTAGTCTAGGTGATTAGAGATATAGTTATATATACCTATATAGTCTGAGTGATTAGAGGTATAGTTATATATACCTATATAGTCTGGGTGATTAGAGGCATAGTTATATATACCTATATAGTCTGGGTGATTAGAGGCATAGTTATATATACCTATATAGTCTGGGTGCTTAGAGGTATAGTTATATATACCTATAGTCTGGGTGATTAAAGATATAGTTATATATACCTATAGTATAGTCTGGGTGATTAGAGGTATAGTTATATATACCTATATAGTCTGGGTGATTAGAGGTATAGTTATATATACCTATATAGTCTGGGTGATTAGAGGTATAGTTATATATACCTATATAGTCTGGGTGATTAGAGGCATAGTTATATATACCTATATAGTCTGGGTGATTAGAGGTATAGTTATATATACCTATATAGTCTGGGTGATTAGAGGCATAGTTATATATACCTATAGTCTGGGTGATTAGAGGCATAGTTATTATATAGTCTGGGTGCTTAGAGATGTAGTTTTAGATTTTGTAAGTGTATTATTAAAATTTCTTTTTTTTCAATAAAAAAAAAATATTAAAGAAAATGGCAAAAGCATACACGGTTGTATATATATATATATATATATATATATATGGAGTGGGTCGGTTTAGGATGCCTTTTCTTTTCTCTATGCCTGCATGCAGTAATGAAGACAGAGACATGAACTCCAGCTGAGCTTGCTATGAATTATTGCTGCACATTTGTGCCCTCTCCGCAGCCTCCTGCACTGACAAGTTATAAAAGGTGGAGGAGGAGAGATCGCCTGCAGATACATTAGCTACTAATAACTCTTGTTTTCATACACTAAACTTGTAGAAGAACATCTCTCTACTACACAGCAACAGAATGTCATACAAGGTAACATCACAGGCAAAGTGTTGAAGCTTCCAGCAGGGTTTTCTGCTCATCAACACCTTCCAGGCTGCACAGTGTGCCTACAGAACTCCATAGCCTCCAGTTTGTCTTATGGGGATCAGCAGCCTCCGATCCAGTGTGTCCTATGGGGATCCCCACCTTCCCCAGTCTATTACATGGAGATCGCCAACCTCTGATCAGTGAGTCCTATGGGGATCCCCAGCCTGCAGTACAGTCTGTCTTATGAAAGCCACCAGCCTCCAGCTCAGCTTATAGAGATCAGCAGCCTCCAGTAAAAAATTGTCCTATGGAACTGACCGCCTTTATAATAATGGGCGCTATGCATTATATGGATATTTATTTGGAACATAGCCCTCCTCTGTATTTGCAATAAATCTATTTACAAAATACCATGTTAAAATAGTTGTGCGTGTTTCGTTTTTAAATATTATTGAAGCAGTTAGGATAAAGAAGTGTTCTATTTACCCTACAGGGTTCTAAATTGTCACTTATTGAATAAAGCCAAATTCTGTTCATTTGATGGGCAGTTATGTGCAGGTGATTGGGTGACAGAAGTGATCACAACGTCACTATTAAATAAACTAAATGCTAAAAATCTCCTCATTTGGTTGTATTATGTAAATTGGATCATCAGAAATATTGGTGGTTGTGAAGTTGTACTGTTTAGGGTGGAGGCTGGTGCTGGAAGTGTTGGTGGTAATTGTACACTCCAATTAGTGGATCTTCTCTTGTCTCATCTACTTCGATGCTTGCAGGTAATTGGTGGATTTCCGTTTTATTAAATTGGGCTCATTGGTGGAGCTAACTGTCATGCAATCAGTGCAGAGACTCGACATCATCAATCTGTATGAAGGCTCTGTGGGGTTGATTTACTAAAACTGGAGAGTGCTAAATCTGGTGCAGCTGTGCATGGTATCCAATCACTTTCTAACTTCAGCTTGTTCAATTAGGCTTTGACAATAAAACCTGGAAGCTGATTGGTTTCTATGCAAAACTGCACCAGATTTTAGTAAATCAACCTGTGTACTCTATTCAGGTTCTGTGTGGCCCACCCATATTTGTATGTAGGTTGTGTGTGCTCCACCCATATTTGTATGCAGGTTGTGTGTGCTCCACCCATATTTGTATGTAGGCTGTGTGTGCTCCACCCATATTTGTATGTAGGTTGTGTGTGCTCCACCCATATTTGTATGTAGGCTGTGTGTGCTCCACCCATATTTGTATGTAGGTTGTGTGTACTCCACCCATATTTCTATGTAGGTTCTGTGTGCTCCACCCATATTTGTATGTAGGTTCTGTGTGCTCCTCCCATATTTGTATGTAGGTTTTGTGTGCCCCACCCATATTTGTATGTAGGTTCTGTGTGGCCCATCCATATTTCTATGTAGGTTCTGTGTGCTTCACCCATATTTATATGCAGGTTCCGTGTACTCCACCCATATTTGTATGTAGGTTCTGTGTGGCCCACCCATATTTCTATGTAGGTTCTGTGTGCTTCACCCATATTTGTATGTCGGTTCCGTGTGCTCCGATCTTCTCTGCATGTAGGTTCTGTGTGCTCCACCCATATTTGTATGTAGGTTCTGTGTGCTCCACCATATTTGTATGTAGGTTCCGTGTGCTCTGCTCTTATCTACATTTAGGTTACATGTGCTCCACTCATCTGTATGTAGGTTCTGTGTGCCCCGCTCTCATCTGGATGTAGGTTCTGTGTGCTCCACTTTCATCTGGATGTAGGTTCTGTACGCTCCACCCACAACTGGATGTAGGCTCCTTGTGCTCCACGCCCATCTGGATTAGGTTCCGTGTGCTCCACTCTCATCTGTATGTAGGTTCCATGTGCTCCACTCTCTGTATGTAGGTTCCGTGTGCACCACTCTCATCTGTATGTAGGCTCCGTGTGCTCCACTCTCATCTGTATGTAGGTTCCGTTTGCTCCACTCTCATCTGTATGTAGGTTCCGTGTGCTCCACTCTTATCTGTATGTAGGCTCCGTGTGCTCCACTCTCATATGTATGTAGGCTCCGTGTGCTCCACTCTCATCTGTATGTAGGTTCTGTGTGTTCCACTCTCATCTGTATGTAGGTTCTGTGTGTTCCACTCTCATCTGTATGTAGGTTCTGTGTGAGCTGATTGTCTACCATGCACAACTGCACCAGATTTTGCACTCTCTGGTTTTAATAAGTCAACCCTTATGTGGACTTTGTAGTATGGTGCTTGTGTGCGCCACTCATATCTATATGTGGGCTCTGCATTGTGTCTCCTCCAGGGTTGTGTGAGCCACAAGGCTTTTCAAGCTTATGCCTAAATAAAACATCCTCCTGACCATAGTAAGGATGTCTTTGTTGTTGCTGTAAATATTTTTCAAGCAGTTAATTTTGTTATTCTTAAGAGCCCAGCACAAGCTAGATATGCAATATTGCAAACATGTTCTGTAAACATGTGTATATTATGACTGCAAACAGAAAAAAAGAGATTTCCCGAAGCAATTGATTTTCAGAACATATATTATGCACTAGATTGGTGGGTATACACCTGATCAGCACATGCACACCTATGCTGACATGCTATGGCGAACAATGTTTGGAAGCCGAATGTCAGTATGTGAACAGTTAATGTAAACATATTTGTTTAGATAAGGCTTGGGGTCGGTCGTTCATGGAAAATACCATCAGATGCACAGAAACGCAAAGCTGGCAGAATGGTATGGCCTTGTCTTCTAGATGAGACGCTAAAGAAGCGTGCACCTGTAGGCCGTGAAAACAGAAAGGAACGTCTGTAGTTCTGTCTTGCGTGATCAGGAACTGCAGGTCCCTCGTCATCTGGTTCCCATTAATTGCCAAAGCCTCCTGACCCAGGGTCCTGCAACACTTTCAGCAAGGTGTCCTCTAAGGACACACTCTTCATAGGCCAGGTGTTCAGCATCTCAGGCCAGGACCCAGACTTTCCACTGCACACCTCTGGAAGGCTCCCTTCTTCTTCAAGGCTACACAAAGAGCTCTCTTTTCTACTCAGCCACAGCCCCCACACACTCCAGGCACACATTTCAAAAACACCAGCACTACCAGCAAAATTATTCCCTTGTCAGCTAAATTACTGAAAGGCTTGGGTGTCCCCAATTAAATAATAGCATGTCCAGACCAAGACCTCTGCTCAAATGTGTTAATTCTAACCAATGGTAATTTTAGTTGCTTCTATTTTTCTTTCCTACAGTCATGTCAAACTTATTACAAAAGGCTCTGTCTGGGGGAGGCAAGCTGTTGGTGATGTGGGACTAGGAGCCTCAGCAAGTCTTCACGCTAGGCTTCTGGGACCTTTTTTTTTTTTTTTCAGTCCTGTTCAGATACATTTAAAATAAATCAACAATATAAATACCTTATGAAATAAAGAAATCCATAGAAGAGATAAAATAATTATAATCATTCCAGGCTCACAAAGCATTCATAGAAATGTAACATATACTCCCATAGTGGGTAGACTTCTTCATAACAGAAACTTAAATTACTTTTAAAAATGGTTGCAATTATAATAAACTTTATGTAGAAAATAAATCACTTCACTTAATCACTCACCATGTGACTAATGCACATTTTGTCTCCAGTTCTGCAAGTGTCTGTCCATCCTCTGGTCTGGATACGTCTGTAAGGCTCAAGCAGGAATCCTGTCTAAGTGATGCCAAATAAAACACTCACCACTTTTGTGTTTTTTTTTCCTCTGCTTAGCCTCATGAAACAGTTTTCTTTTTTAAGGGACTACGCTTTTATTTTTGAATCTTTGAGAGTATATAAGAAAAGTACACATTTGTTGTTTATTTTCTACTCATGTTTGACCTTTTGCATAAGTAAAAATGAATGGGTATTAAGAGGAAAAGTTTGATGGAAGATCGTAGACCTTGATCCTAGTATGGGCTTAATGACCTCTCTATAACCCGGGTGCCTTGGCAAGAATCTTGATCAACATTTACTAAACTTACAGCTTTGTAGGTATAGTCTTTCTACTCAGTCTGCCATCTTTTTAGCTGCCTCAGGATCCTGTGCCTAATTATAGACGGAAGAAACAGGAAAGGGATATGAATGGCACTATTCTGAAAGAACTGGGGCTTGGGCATAGAGTGCTTTTTGTCACTAACTCCTACACTGTACTGAGCTGCTTCTTTCAAGCCAACTTCAAACCTCCCTTCATACACATATTACACATAAGCACATTTTCAAAAGAGGCTTTTCAGCGATTGAGTTGCAACGCTGACTTTAGCACAAAGAGGGTAAAATTCTAGCCTTGGCCAGTACAATAAAACCCTGCTTTTCCAGCTGTTGATGGGCAGTGGTTGCAAAGCTATAGGACGGGCGTTGTGCTTTAGCTGCCACTGAGGAACCAGAGGTTATATGTTCCTCAGTGATGGATATCAATGACATTATGGATATCATTTTGTATAGGGGTACTAAGAATTATTCTGTGTATATCTTAGTCCATTTTTTTTGTAGTTATTTTCCAGAAATAGGTTACAAGGCAAGTAAAAGAAGTTAGCTGAGGTATACAACATTTTTGCGTTTGTCCCTTTGCAAATTTTCAGACGAAAGCTGTGTACCAATGATCAGATTATTGTACGTTCTCTTCAAAAGCAATATTTTTTGTAGCGTTTTCTGATTGTGTGTATGGGCCTTAAAGTATAACTATAGGCAAAACGTTTTTTTTTTCATTTTGAATAGAGCGAGATAGGGTTATATCCCCTGTCAGATTTTTTTTCTGCCATCTGTGTCCCATTGCAGAGATTTCCCTTCACTTCCTGCCCCATAACCAAGCAGAAAGTGAGAGTAAAACCCTGTAAATCAAGGGAATTTCTTGGGGACCCCCAGGTCATCAGAGCTAGTGTCCCCATTGGAAGATTTCCCCTCTATTACTTTTATGGGGACAACTCAAAATTTGAGTAATTTATTTTACTTTCACTTTCAATGATAATGGTAAACAGGACAAATCAGAGATGGTGAATCTCACTAATGGGGACACAGACAGCAATAAAGGCTGACAGGTGTTCTAATCCTTCTCCGCTATCCAAAACTAAAAAAAAGTTTTGCCTTAAGTTATACTTTAAGTCTTTTCACTCTCTCATTTTTTCCATTGTTTTAGCCTTGCTTAAGAGCTGCCATTATCCATTAAAAAAACATTGCTTGTTTGGTGCCACATGAAGTTGAACCACTGCACATAATTATTCATCATGGTAATGCAAGAGTATTTGTATTATTACATTGCAACAATTAACCTGAGAACCGACTTGGCAGAGAAATCATAACTTTGTCCAATCAGTGACATGTCCAAGTGTTATTTTGCAGGTAACAGATTCTCTTAGGAATATGTTAAAGGGAATGTATGGATTTTTTTTTTTTATCTTAAAGAAAAATAATGTTTTCCATTCTTAGTCAGGAAATATGATATACTGCATTTAAAATATTTACACAAAGGCTCCTTTACACATTATCCAGACAGCTAGTTTGGTTAGAAAAAAGCCTTTTTACAGATCTCAGTAGCGCAAGCCCAATTGTGCACGTGTCAAAGGAGTGAATGGTTCCTCCATCCCTGCCTGCTCTATTCAGTCAGGTCATATGGATTTTCAGCAAGAGAGAACAGGGTGATGGAAATGGCTTAAAGTGGAACTATAGGCAAAACTTTTTTTTCATTTTGGATAAAGGAAGGGTTGCATTGATTTCCCTTCACTTCTTAACCCATAGCCAAAACAGGAAGTGAAAGGCAATCAAATTAAGGCAATTAAGGGAATTCCTTCCAGGTCACCAGAACTAGTGCCCACAATGGAAGATTTCCCCTCTATTGTTTTTCTGAGGACAACCCAAAATTTGGGATTTTCTTTTACTTTCACTTTCTATGATAATGGTAAACAGGACAAATAGAAGGGATGAATCTCTTCAAAGGGGGCACAGACAACAATAAAAACTGACAGGCATTCTAATCCCACTGCACTCTATCCAAAATGAAAAAAAAAAGTTTTGCCTTTAGTTATACCTTAATTAAAATCTTCAGTGAATAGCTTTGTGAATCCAGTGTCATAGTACATGACAAATATACATACGAAAAAAATAATAGAAAATCAATTTAAAACTTTTGCAATTACTGGAATAAATAAAGCTGAACATAAACAGAATATGAAAGTTTTACATATTTTAAAGAAAGCACATTACTTTTATATTATGGGTCAGAAGGAGTTGCCATAGATATCACAGACACCCTAGTACTTGATGAAAAGTAGGCCAAGAATTTCAGATATTTTTGTAAAAGCTCTGCACTGTAATAGATATAATCTTGCACTGCAATTAGCATATTCGATTCTTACACAAAATATCCTAAATAGTGAATTCCTAAACTGGTTGACTAAAAATAATCTATTGCAAACTAGAAATTCCAATGGATTTTTGTTTGGCTCATTCAGCCCTTAAAGGGTAATTCCCCATTTGTGGGAAAAAAATTTGCCAAATAAAAAAAAAATATAGCGTATACAATTGCGACAAGTCATATTGTAATTGAATGTTATTAAAGATTACCTTTCCTTTTCAATCTGCAGCACTGTAATTCTCTGTAAAAATGCAATGCAATATGGGTACCTGGAGGTGTTCTGTACACAGACAGTGCACAGAACTAAGATACAAATTCGATTTTTAGCATCCCCTGCAACAAAAATGTAATTATATCACTCTGGTCAAAGTGTGTTAAAAAATGTATTTATTTTTTTTTGTTCTGTCAAGTGTCCCTGGTCACCACCACACCTGTTATAAGATGACACTGTACTGCACTGGTGACAGTATGTAGAAAAAAAAGGGATTTTATTATAACTTACCGTAAAATCCTTTTCTCTGAGTTCACTGACAGACGCAGCTCTTCTTATGACACATGGGGTTATGCTCATATCACTAGGAGTAGACAAAAATAAAACAAATAACAGCGCCATACCCTTAATCAATAAAAGTTCATCAATCAAAAATTATGAAAAAATTTTCAAAAAATATAAAGTTCATATATAAACCAAGTTCATGTATAAAAAGTGCATATATAAATCAAGTATAAATCAAGTTTATATATAAAAAAAGGTGCAAAAAATCTTGAAGAAAGTGCTCCAGAGAAGGTGCTCCTAAAGTGCTTCTATAGTGCTCGGATGAAAATTCAGGTGATATGGTGAAAAGTGATACGTGACCCCCTATAAAGCCCTATAAAGAATAAAAGCCCTATAAAAAATAAAAATAGATCCATAGTGCAAACTGCTATATCTAACCACGCTGACGGATGTGACGTCAATGACCGCGACAGACCCGG
The DNA here is from genome assembly GCA_018402905.1 of Glandirana rugosa. Lineage (NCBI taxonomy): Eukaryota > Metazoa > Chordata > Amphibia > Anura > Ranidae > Glandirana > Glandirana rugosa. The sequence goes on from BLSH010510131.1 coordinate 483,816, forward strand.
AAGTGACGTCACTTCCGGGTCTGTCGCGGTCATTGACGTCACATCCGTCAGCGTGGTTAGCGAGTTGGAACGCACGCCATTACCATTACACACAATCATCATCTATCTGTGTTGATGCTGTTTTTACTTCTGGATCTTGTAAGTGGATTTTATTATTTGCTCAATAAATCGTTGATATAGCAGTTTGCACTATGGATCTTTTTTTATTCTTTTTGAGTACATGAAGTTCCGGATTTTCCAGCATATGGTCCTGTTTTGGATAAAGATATACCCCCTACAGCCTATTTCGATCCACTGACTGAAAAGCAGTGGATCCACAGCATCTGGTGAGTGCGGGCTTAATAGGGGGTCACGTATCACTTTTCACCATATCACCTGAATTTTCATCCGAGCACTATAGAAGCACTTTAGGAGCACCTTCTCTGGAGCACTTTCTTCAAGATTTTTTGCACCTTTTTTATATATGAACTTGATTTATACTTGATTTATATATGCACTTTTTATACATGAACTTGGTTTATATATGAACTTTATATTTTTTGAAAATTTTTTCATAATTTTTGATTGATGAATTTTTATTGAGGGTATGGCGCTGTTATTTGCATATACATCATTTAGCAGGTTTGACCTGAGGTACAGCAGCCGTCCTGTCTGAGTTTTATCAGTACCAGAGTATATAATTTTCATTTAATTATTCATTTTTCACTATTTTAGTTATATAGTGTTTATTGTGTTATCAATAAGTGCACTTATTTACACTTTTCAGATCCAAGGGCAGGCGCTAAGTTTTGTATTATCAAAAATAAAACAAAAGCATAGGTTGGCCCCTCCCAGGGGGCCGTCCTCACCTTAGCATATAACCCCCTGCTCTGCATAGCACATCAGTTCGTAACAAGCCGTACAAACTCCACAGAGGGGTGGGTGCTGCGTCTGTCAGTGAACTCAGAGAAAAGGATTTTACGGTAAGTTATAATAAAATCCCTTTTACTCTTACGTTCACTGACAGACGCAGCTCTTCTTATGACACATGGGGATGTCCTAAAGCTGTGCCAATCAAGAGGGTTGGGCAAACTATAACAACAGTACCTAACAAAAAAGCCCTCTCGGGCGGCACCATACACGCCTAAACTGTTGCTTGTAATACTTTGCAGCCAAAGGCAGCATCCGAAGATGCTGAGACATCAATCTTATAAAACTTAGTAAACGTGTGCACTGAGGCCCAAGTAGCCGCTTTGCACACCTGAGACACCGAGGCCTGGTGTCTAAATGCCCAGGAAGTACTAACTGCTCTGGTGGAGTGAGCCGTGACTGGAAACGGGGGAACCTTGCCCCGAACCTCATATGCATGAGTCACGGTCTTCCTGATCCAACGAGAAATGGTAGCTGACGAGGCCGCAATGCCTTTGCGCGACCCTTCCGTCAGCACAAATAAAGAATCAGACTTCCGAAAAGAAGCTGTAGAAATCATATACACCCGCAAAGCCCTCACTACATTCAACTAATGCAGTTCAAATTCCTTGGGATGCGACGGGTGCGGGCACAATGAGTGAAGAACAATATCCTCATTCAAACAAAAAGAAGAAACCACCTTCGGTAGAAACGAAGGGGAAGGTCGCAAAACCGCTTTGTCCTTATGAAGGACCAAGTAAGGTGACTTGCAGGATAATGCTGCCAACTCAGACACCCGCCTAGCGGATGCAACAGCCACCAGAAAGGCCACTTTCTGCGACGACAGTCGCAAGGGAATGTCCCTGATCTTTTCATATGGTGGCTTCTGCAGCACAGAAAGCACCAGATTCAAATCCACGGCGCCAGAGGCGACTGTATCCGAGGAGCCACATGACGTACACCCTGTACGAACATACGGATCAATGAATGTAATGCCAAGGGCCGTTGAAAAAGAACCGCCAGGGCCGAAATCTGCCCCTTAAGGGTACTTAACGCCAGGTTCTTGTCCAGTCCCTGCTGTAAAAAAGTCTGTACTCTGGACACTGTATAAGAGCGGGGGTTCCAACCCCCTTTCTCGCACCAGGCAATATAGGCCTTCCAGGTCCTATGATAAATCTTACGTGAAGTACCCTTACGAGCTTCAATCATAGTAGGGATCACAGAGTCCGAGACACCCCTATCCCTCAACACCTGGGACTCAATAGCCAAGCCGTCAAAGCCAGCGAGGGTAAAGCAGGGTGCAAGATGGGCCCCTGAGACATTAGGTCTCCGCGAAGCGGAAGACGCCACGGAACATCTGTCACCATCCGCACCTCGCCGGCGTACCAAGGGCACAGAGGCCAATCCGGAGCTACCAGGATTTTCGGGATTCCCTCTGCTTCTATCTTGCACAGAACCCGTGGCAGAAGCTTTAGGGGAGGAAAGATGTACAGTAGCCGATACCGACCCCAGGGTGCTACCAGTGCGTCCGAGGCGACCGCCAACGGATCTCTTGTTCTGCACACAAAGGTCTGTACCTTGTGATTGAACCTGGAGGCCATGAGGTCCACCTCTGGTGTGCCCCACTTGAGGCAAATCTGGCGGGACACTCCTGGATGTAGGAACCACTCCCCCTGATCCAGAGTCCGGCGGCTGAGAAAGTCCACCTGCCAGTTTTCCACGCCTGGAATGTAGATTGCAGAGAGAGCTGGCATGTGAAGTCCTGCCCACCAAAGGCCTGATGGTTCACATATGCCACAGCCATGGCATTGTCCGACTGAACCCGGACAGGGAGGCCTCGCAGCCTCGCCGACCAACGGGACAGACAAAGCCTGATCACTCTCAGTTCCAGTACATTTATCGGAAGGCAAGCTTCCTGAACTGACCAATGACCCTGGGCAGAGAACTGCCCCAGAACCCCTCCCCAGCCCGACAGGCTGGCATCCATCGTTACTATCGACTAATTGAGGGGGAGAAAACATTTTCCCAATTTTAGGGCTGGAGCCCGAATCCACCAAATCAAGGATCCTCGGGACTGATGATCCAACCTGATCAGTCTGTCTAGGGGTAGAGGAGATTTGTCCCATTGCGACAAAATCGCCTTCTGCAGGAGCCGAGTGTGACTCTGGGTGTAAGGTATCGATTCGAAAGCCGACACCATGAGCCCCAACACTAGCATACAGAACCGTAAGGAGGACCACTGGCGTGATAATAAGGTTCGCACTGCTGCCTGTAATGTCACGAGCTTGCTCGGTGGTAAAAACACCCTTGCCTGCACCGTGTCCAGAATCAGACCCAGGTATTCCAGCTGGTAGGATGGAGTCAATGATGACTTCTGCAGGTTGATCAGCCAACCAAATTCTTTTAACATGGACACCGTGATTATCACGTTCTCCTCCAGAGCCGCAGCTGACCCTGCTCTCAGGAGTAAATCGTCGAGGTACGCCACCTTGGTGAACACTCGGGGAGACAAAGCCAGCCCGAAGGGAAGTGCCACAAACTGGTAATGCAGATCTCCCACTGTGAAACGTAGAAAACGCTGGTGACTGTGACAAACTGGAACGTGAAGATACGCATCCCTGAAATCCAGGGACGCCATGAGTTCCCTTTGGTGCAGGGCGGCCACGACCGAGCGGATGGACTCCATCCTAAATCTCTTTGTCTTTACAAAGCAGTTTAGTGCCTTCAGGTCCAGAACTGGCTTGACACCGCCCTTCTTGGGCACCACAAGAGGTTTGAGTAAAACCCGTGAAATCTTTCCACCGCAGGTACCGGTACAATCACCCCCTGTTTGGCAAGCGCCCGAACGGTGCCCAGAAGCGCCTCCCGAAGCCCCTGAGGGAGTTTTAAGTTCGAAGGGAAGAACCTTTCTGGGGGTAGAGAGATGAACTCTATCCTGTACCCGGAGGACACCACCTCCAGCACCCACCGATCGGTCATGCGGGCAGCCCATCTGTCTACGAACCCCAGCAACCAGCCCCCCACCCGTGAGTCGGGCGGGGGCAACCCATCATGCAGAGGTTGACTTATCCTTCGTTTTTTCGGACTTATGTTGCCAGGGCCTTTTACTGGACCTAGCGGAAGTCTTACCGGACTTGAAGACCTTACCCGCTGAGCCGGGTGCACGAAAAAACTTCTTCTGACCTGAAGAAACAGGGCCCTGTCTACGGCGAAAATCCCGCCGTTTTGGCTCCGGAAGGAAAGTACTCTTCCCTCCCGTGAAATTCTTAATGATTTCATCCAACTGTGGGCCAAACAGACGCCCTCCATTAAGGGAAGATCCGTAAGAGCTTTCTTCGAAGCCTGGTCACCCGACCAAGAGCGGAGCCACAGCACCCGCCTGATAACAATTGCAAAAACAGACATTTTTGACAATATGGGAAGCAGGTCCAAGGCCACATCGCATATGTAGCGGAGACCTTCTTCCAAGTGTTGTGCACGTTGCACCTCAGCCTGTGCATACTCACCAGTTAAACCGGTGTGTAGTGTGGCAGCGTGCTCGTGAAGAGATTGCGCCGCCATAGCAGCCGCCAGAGCTGGCCACATGGCTGACCCAGCCAACAAGAACAGTGCCTTAGACACTGCTTCTGTGCGGCGATCGGCCGCCTCTTTAAAAGACAGAGACCCCTCCAAGGGAATGGTCGTTGCCTTATTCAGACGGGCCACCGGTGGGTCCACTGCTGGGGAAGCCCATCTCTTAGTAAAGCTATCCTCAAAGGGGTAGTGAACAGCAAAGCTTTTGGGTAAAGCAAAAGAATTTTGCAGCCGTAGCCATTCTTTGAACACCGCCTGTTCAAACACCTGATCATAAGGGTAGGCCCTAGGGGACCTAGAGGGCTTAAGCGATCCACAAATATATGTGGACTCAAGCGACTCCCCTGCTTGGTCAAGTCGCATGGAGTCGCGGATATCAGTGATCAAAGCAGCCACTATCGCTTTGTCGCGCGAAAATGGAGCCTCCTGACCACCTTCGCCATCTGAGGGTATCAGTTCACCCTCTGACAGGTCCACGGGGGTTCCCGTGACCACCGAGGTGCTCTCTGGTTCCGAATCCGCCCCTGAAGAATGACGGGGGGCGAGCGTTTTTTGGGGCCCCCCGGAATCGGGTCCCTCGCTCAGGGAAATAAATCCCCAAATACCACCCTCAGCTGTTCCAAGGACACCAAGGTTCCCGGGGTGGATTGTTGCTCCGCAGGTACCCCTGCCATAGCACTGCCGGCCTCTGACTTGCAGACTTCCGGCACCCCCACTATGTGACCACCACCTCTACCCCACCAATCAGCCAGGGAGACCCGGGAGGATTGCCCCCACCGCTACCAGCACCAAGGGAGAGCCAGCTATACTTGCTGTTTTAAATGTCTCAGCACTGTGACCGGAATGAGCAATGCCAAAAAATCCACTGCACTTCAAGAGCCTGCAAGCCACATTTGTCCAAGCAAAAATGGAAGTGTTTCTGCTGTTTTTATCACTTCCTGTAATACCGATAACGACCACTGGGGGCCACCAGAGGACAGGCTGAAAACCGCATGGGTTACCAAACAATGGCTGCTGCCATCAACACAAGCCGAGCTTACGGCAAAATGGCGCGGTCGGCGGATGAACGAACAGTGATCCACACCGAATGGCGGCAAACCGCCAAATGCAGTCTCCGAATGGTCAGTGCGGGGTGCGGTACTGCGGGGGGAGGGGGAGTGGGGGTAGGGGGGAACGGGAGATGACCATCCTAAATGCATTCCCACTACTAGGCCCCCACTGGCCGGCTACCTTAGAAGCTGCCCAGGTGCCCACTCTCCACGGCTTAAGACGGAAGAGGAGTCTGCTCACCGATCCGACGGGCGCAGCTGGTAGCCACCCGGAGCAGACTTACCTCCCCATGGAGAGGTATGCTGCTGGCCAGGCACCTGGACAGGAACAGAACCAGTCATTGGGCTCTAGTGGGATTAGCCAGTGGCCGCCCGCATAGAATGGGGGCTATGTGGCGTGCCCCCCGCTAAGGGTAGCTCGCATAGATGCTGGCCGGACTGGGGAAAGTTTTTGGATTCTAGATATCCTCTATACCGCCAGCCAGCTTCTTGATAACAGTCTTCATCAGAAAAACCTTCAGGAGACCACAGATCCCATAGGGAACCAGGTCTGCTCCTTGCACCAGGCAATAAAAACTGATGTGCTATGCAGAGCAGGGGGATTATATGCTAAGGTGAGGATGGCCCCCTAGGAGGGGCCCACCTATACTTTTGTTTTATTTTTGCCTAGTCTACTCCTAGTGATATGAGCATAACCCCATGTGTCATAAGAAGAGCTGCGTCTGTCAGTGAACGTAACAGTAAAAAGGTTTGTGCCTCAAGAAATTAGATAAGCCGTCCGTACATCAGAATTGATCAATTTTGAGATATAAATCATAGTTTGTGTTAAGATTTCTTTTCATTTGGAGGGTATATTGGGACAGATCAGCAAAAAACTGCGGGTCCTTGTATTGTGCAAGGAAAAGCTCCTTATTACATGAATCAGACATTATCCGTTCCTTCACATGAAAGAAATGTAAGCGTAGGATAATGTCTCTTGGGACGTTGTCAGGGAGATATGTCGGTTTTGGCAGTCGATGGGATTCTGTCCACCATAATGTCCAATTCTGTGTGATCAGGCAGTATGAAGGTGAACAGTTATGCAACATAAGTACGCAGCTCTGATTGTTGCACTGAATCAGAGACCCCTCTGATTTTTAAGTTATTCCTTCTGGAACAGTTCTCAATATCAGCAATCTTGGCTTTAACTGTCTCCATCTCTACCCTGGCAGACAGTGATTTAATCTCTATCCCAAACTTGTGTACACATGCCATCATATCAGCATGTAAGAAGCTCCTCAGTGATACTAACATATCTTTTAAAGTGGTGTCTAAAACCAGCTGGTTATTGGTAGGGAAGAGATCTATGGAGTCAGGAAGTTCTCTGGTGTCATCCCCTGAGTCTAGGCCCAAGCTCACCTGATGATTGGGATCCGAGCCATTCATCCTGAAGCGTGCCCTCTCCGGGCTCCTGGAAGCAGGTGTAGACAGGGGAAAATGCTGGCCTTTCTGTGGCATTTCTTTTAGATCTATTGCCACCATTTTGTGTCTGCTGGGGAGTGCTGGATGTAGAGGAGCCAGCTCCATATTGCCGCTGCCCGGGGGTGAAGAAGGCTATTGACTTCTGTGTCCTCCAATCCTCCTTCTTTCTCCTGGTCATGGTAGGCAGGGTCTGCGGGGTCCTCACACAGTGTTGGGGTGCCTGGATTGTGGGTCTGTGGGCTGCTAAGTGCAGCTGTATCCCCGATGTCACTAGAGCTCTGCTCTAATGCAGCCATCAGAATCCTCAGCAAGCTCCGCCCCCCCAAACCCTAGTTTGTGGACTCTAACTTTTCTACAGACTAAATAATATACACTGATTTGGGTTATTTTTTTTACCAAAGAAATGCAACAGAATACATTTTGGCCTAAATTCATGATGAAAGGTTTGCAAATTTTTATGATAGAAACAAATGTTTATCAAAAAATAAACCCAGTGATGATTAAATACAACCAAAAAAAGCTCTATTTGTGTGAACAAAATGATAAAAAAATTACTTTTTGTACAATTATCATTCAAAGTGTGAGAGAGCTGAAAATTGACCTGGGCAGGAAGGGGGTAAAAGTGCCCGGTATTGATATGGTTAACAGAACTGGGTACTGGGAGAATATAGATTCAGCAAGCTAGCGTACACCTGTCTCAAGCCACATTGCCTTAGAGTTGTACCTCATCACTTTTTCCAGAGGACTTGTACACATCCAGCAATACCAGTCACACAACTTGTTTGTTTAGTATCTCTGATTTTTTTTTTTTTTACTTTGGGCATGGTGAGATCCCAGATAGGCAGCACAATTAACATACCAAAGGACTACTCGTCCAGATTTACAGGGTAGGTCATAGAACAGGACCTGGCATCAGTGCTGGATTTAGACTTTGGGGGGCCCTCAGTACTTCAAGTTCGGGGGCCGCCATTCTAAAAATGTAATTATATGACAAATAAAGTGAATTGAAATTAATGATAAATCACATTTGTTCTAAAAAAAATAAAAAAAATTGGTTTCGAAGAAGACACTTGTCTAATTTTTTTTTACTCAATTTTATTGACTGTAATAATACACATTACACAGGTTTTTGGAACTGGCAAGTCATACATCATTGTTATACATCACATTACAATATTTACAAAAACTCTTTCTTCCTGCACTGAAAAATCTTTAACTCATGAAACTATCATCTTGAGGTCACTGCTCTAGACAGCCAGTAGGCACAGAGTACTTTGTCTTTCATGGGACATCGTAGTTCTCTGACAATTCTTCAGTGCCAATTTGCAAACGACCTTTCTTCTGAACAACTAGTGACCATCATGCTCAAATATATTCTAAAAGCTACATTAACATCTGACAAGGTATCAGCAAGCCATTCATCATGTAATAAAACTGCCTGTTGAGATGGAGTGAGACAGGACCGGAGCTGTGCAAAGGCTGAAAACTGGACAATTTCCTCAATGAACATACTACTGAAGTCTCGAGGGAAAAAGTTTTATTTTTTTTAATAGAGAAGTCTGCTCCCGGCAGGGGTGCCTGTGGCAATTTCCCCTTTTGCCCCCTTATAAATTAGGCACTGCCAGGCATCAGGCCTTACCACGCCTACTGGCTTCATAGCAGGCTGCTTTGGGAACAAGTAGTTCCATAATTATGACCCTATCGGTATTTATAAGGAATACATTTTCTAAAGAAAGTGATATATTTTGTTAAAGTGGATGTAAACCTTCACATACATAATCTCACAAAAGTGAGTACACCCCTGACATTTTGTAAATATTTTATTATATCTTTTCATGTGACAACACAAAATGAATGACACTTTTCTACAATGTAAAGTATTGATAGTTACAACAAAAGTGAGTACACCCCTAAGTTAAAATGTTCAAATTGTGCCCAAAGTGTCAATATTTTGTGTGGCCACCATTATTTTCCAGCACTGCCTTAACCCTCTTGAGCATGGAGTTCACCAGAGCTTCACAGGTTGCCACTGGAGTCCTCTTCCAAGACATGGAGCTGGTGAATGTTAGAGACTTTACGCTCCTCTACCTTCCATTTGAGGATGCCCCACAGATGCTCAATAGGGTTTCGGTCTGGAGACATGTTTGGCCAGTCCATCACCTTTACCCTGAGCTTCTTTAGCAAGGCAATGGTCGCCTTGGAGGTGTGTTTGGAGTTGTTATGTTGGAATACTGCCCTGTGGCCCAGTCTTTGAAGGGAGGGGGATTATGCTCTGCTTCAGTATGTCACAGTACATGTTGAAATTCATGGTTCCCTCAATGAACTGTAGCTCCCTGGTGCCAGCAGCACTCATGCAGCCCCAGACCATGACACTCCCACCACCATGCTTGACTGTAGGCAAGACACACGTCTTTGAACTCCTCACCTGGTTGCTGCCACACACGCTTGACACCATCTGAATCAAATTAGTTTATCTTGGTCTCATCAGACCACAGGACATGGTTCCAGTAATCCATGTCCTTAGTCTGCTTGTCTTCAGCAAACTGTTTGTGGGCTTTCTTGTGCATCATCTATAGAAGAGGTTTCCTTCTGGGACGACAGCCATGCCGGCCAATTTGATGCAGTGTGCGGTCTGAGAACTGACAGGCTGACCCCCCCCCCCCCCCTTCAACAATGCAGGCAGCACTCATATTTCTATTTCCCAAAGACAACCTCTGGATATGACACTTCTTTGGTCGACCATGGCGAGGCCTATTCTGAGTGGAACCTGTCTTGTTAAACCGCTGTATGGTCTTGGCCACCATGCTGAAGATCAGTTTCAGGGTCTTGGCAATCTCCTTATAGCCTAGGCCAGGGGTAGGCAACCTGCGGCTCTCCAGCTGTTGTAGAACTACATTTCCCATGAGGCATTGCAAGGCTGCTGGATACAATTACTCCCAGAAGCATGATGGGAAATGTAGTTTTACAACAGCTGGAGAGCCGCAGGTTCCCTACCCCTGGCCTAGGCCATCTTTATGAAGAGCAACAATTTTTTTTTTTTAGATCCTTAGAGAGTTCTTTGCCATGAGGTGCCATGTTGGACTTCCAGTGACCAGTATGAGAGAGTAAGAGCAATATCCCCAAATTTAACACACCTGCTCCCCATTCACACCTGAGACCTTGTAACACTAACGAGTCACATGACACCGCAAAGGGATAATGGCAAATTGGGCCCAGTTTGGACATTTCACTTAGGCATTTACTCACTTTTGTTGCCAGCGGTGTAGACATTAATGGCTGTGTGTTGAGTTATTTTGAGGGGACAGCAAATTTACACTGCTATACAAGCTGTACACTCACTAGTTTACATTGTAGCAAAGTTTCATTTCTTCAGTGTTGTCACATGAAAAGATATAATAAAATATCTACAAAAATGTGAACAGCCTCAGATGATACACAGAGATGCAACAAATCTCCCTACATAGGTTTTTACGGGGCATAAAAGTGTTAAAATCCTTCTGCATCTGTCAGGAGCACGGGGGGGGGGGGCAGAGAGGCAGCAGTTACACTGTGTGAGAGCTGATTGGAGGAAACGCACCCCTCTACACATAGCAGAAGAACTGTGTTGTGAATAGACCAGCTCCATTCTGGGCTCCCTTCCGACACAAATTTTATCTCACGTGTCAGGAAAACTTCTCAGAAGTGACTCATGTTAAGAAGAGCAATGAAGCACCAGAGAGAAGCGTCACTTGGCCCTCGCTCACACGGGGCTGATTTGACAGTTCAGCTGAACTCGCACGATTTCAAACCCACATTCAGTGTGAACCTAGGCTTAGGACTTTGGAGACAGACAAGTAAACACTACAAATTTATGTGCTTTGTTCAGATTTCATGACTGCTGTTAACCACCACTTTAAGCTATAGTAGGAGATCAATGCCTTTTGCAAATCTTTGCTAATCTAACTTCTGAGGAAGGACTGGAGCTACTGCATGGTAAACAACTGCTTGTTTTTCTCCTCCCACAGCAAAAATAGTTAAAATATACAGTTTAGGCCTTATACACAAACACACGGAAATTTTTTACCGCCGCGTTTTTTAGCGTTTTTTGCAGCTCTCCAAGTTATTCAATGACCCCATACAAACGCTGATGGTTTTGAGCTGTAGATGGTGTCTGCGTTCTTAACCACTTCCTTACCGGCGTATAGTAAAAATACGCCGGCAAGGTGCACTTCCTATGGTAACAGGAGGCCCGCACCGCGGCGATCGGGGATCGGGCGTGTCCCTCGAGACTCAGCCCATCCCCGATTGGGGTAAAGAGCCAATAAATTAGGCTCTTTAACCCGTGACCGGCTGTGTCCTATCACAGCTGGTCATTTGCTATGTAACGGCAATTGCTGTTCACGCCGCTCGTGCACGCCCGAGGGGGGGGCAGCGCGGCGATCGGGGTTGCGGCTTGTCCCTTGGACAAAGCCCAACCCCAATCAGGGTAAAGAGCCAATGAAATTGGCTCTTTACCGCGTGACCGACTGTGTCCAATCACAGCCGGTCACAAATGTCAACAAAGTGCCAGGTAACTTACTGTTACCAGGCACTTCTCCTCACACACCGTACCAGTGTGAGGAGAAGAGCTGCCATATTACTGTGAGTTGAGAGTGTGCCAGATTGCCCAATGACCTGTCTGAGTACCTGTCTGTGCCCATCAGAGTACCTGTCTGTGCCCATCAGAGTACCTGTCTGTGCCCATCAGAGTACCTGTCTGTGCCCATCAGAGTACCTGTCTGCCCATCTGGGGTACCTGTCTCAAGAGTACCTTTCACAAAAGTGCCCGTCACCAATCAGAGTACCCGTCACCCCATCTGGGGTACCTGTCACCAGAGTACCCGTCACCAATCAAGAGTACCTGTCACCCCATCTGGAGTACCCGTCACCAATCAGAGTACCCGTCACCCCATCTGGGGTACCTGTCACTAAT
>BLSH010510131.1:516696-527507 GCA_018402905.1 Glandirana rugosa
TTTTCAATGACGATGCCGGCGATTCGCAAACCGGGGGGTACAGAGGAGTCCGCTCCTAAGTCTAGTACCCCAACGGTACCCCTGGGGGCACCTTGAGACTCCCGCTTAACCAGGAAAGTCTATGACTCCTCCTGGTCCCCCGGAGTCACCGCGCGCTGTTCCGTTAACATCGCCGGGGAATAATGATTGTAAGCGGTCCGAGACACGGAACGAGTTGGACTCCTCCGCGTCTGAAGGTGAATACAGACACCCAGATACTTCGGAGGATTCAGGGGATCCCGAAAAGGGATACAAGTTAAAAAACTTGCCCGACAAAAATTCCTTACCCCAAGGGCTGAGGAGACATGGGGGGCCAAACGCTTAGCGGCCGTAGCAGTAACTTTTGGAATGAATTCCACAAAAAGAGCCCGCAAGAGGTCCAAAGTGACCGCAGGGGCTTGTGCGGATCGCTGCTCTGCTGTCTCCATTTCAGAGGGCGCTGCAGGGTCCATAGCCACCTCGTCGCCGTCCCCAGACATAGGCCTGAATGGGACACCCCCCCCCACGTATCACCACCACCACCTAAGACCACCCAGGGAGCCTGGGAGGACAAGCCCACAAAAAACAACACCCCAAGGAGCCAGCCAAACCTGGTGCTTCTAGCCCTGTAGCCTGTCAGCGATGTGAGAGAAAAAAGGCGCTCCTGAGGACTGTATCACACATGCAGCTGCGCTTCTCTGAGGAGAAATGCACAGAGTGTAATACCAAAAACCGCCACCGGGGAGAAAATGGCGCTCACGCAGCATGAACCAGCTGCTGCAAAATGGCGGTGGTTACTGTTTAAAAAAATGCGGGAACGACCGTTCCCCAGTGATTCAGTACATGTCCCAGGGCCCTTAAAGTCACAGCGCGACGCCGCGCGAACGCAGCAGACCGGGGGGAGGAGGCGGAGGTGGGGGGAGGGGGCACGCAATAAATAAGTGCCCCCTGACAGGGAAAAAGCTACCACCAATTAAATACTGCCCCGGATGTCGCCCGCCCTAAGAGCGGGGGAGGGGTCCACTCATCAGTCCAACGGGCGTTGCGGGTAGCCACCCGAAGCAGACTTACCCCCCTTGTCCCAGGAAGGATTGCTGCTGGCCAAGGCCACTGGAAAGGCAAAAGCCAGACACTGGGCACCAGTGGCAACAGCCACAGGCCGCCCGCACGGAACGGGCCCTGAGCGACGCTGCTCTGACAATTTTAGGGTAGGTCGTCATGAGGTGGCCAGTCAGGGCAAAGCTTTGGATTCGTGATATCCTCTCTATGCCAAGACCGGCTACTTGATAGAAGTCTTCATCTTCTTCAGAAAGAAAAAATTACATGCAGAAAAAAACGCAGGTCCCAAAAGGGAACCCAGTCAACTCCTTTGCACTAGGCAAACAAAACTGAATGCTATTGGCCAGCAGGGGGTTTTATAGGCTCAGGTGAGGACGGCCCCCATGGGAGGGGCCAGCCTATCCCTGATGCTTTTGCATCTGTTTTGCCTAGTCACTCCTGATAGGACGACATAAAACCCCACGTGTCAATTAAGAAGAGCTGCGTCTGTCAGTGAACGTAAGAGAAATGCTTTTTGCAGCTAGGGTTTAAAACTATTGTAATTAACAGTGAATTCCATTGTAAATGGTTCCTTAGTAACTTGTGATAAAGATTATTTCTAAAGAAAAACTGAATCCGTTCTAAATCTCCAATATATCACTTGTAATTCTGATCCTTTCTATTTCAGTTCAGTGCTGCAATACAGCTTTGCACATGATTTTGTTTTTCTTTTTGTTTCCAGGCAGTCATGACATTAGAAGAGAGCAAGCTCCTTTTTCCTCCTCCACCACCCCCCCTTTTTTCCTCTTCGACAGAAGCTTAAAAAATAGCTCACTTTCTTTTGTTTGTCATGGCTTAGCTACTGTTTTTTTGTGGGGTGTTTTTTTTTTTGTGTGGGGGTCACAGGTTGGAGACTTAGGGGTGTACAGGTTCTCTCCCTCCCCCCTTTTTTTTCTTCTCACTTATAGTAAATGGGTATATGGAATATGTTCACTGAAATAGAATGCCCAAATTGGGCTGGAATGGGTTAACAGGTGGGCGGGAAGGGGGCGGAAGGTTCAGAGAGCACAGTATGGGAAGTAATGGGTAGAATCAGGTGGGCAGCCATATAGGGTACTGTACCTGGTACTTCTCTCGTAATTACTAAAGTTGGCTTACACATTTTCTTGGTTTAGGTTTTGCCATAGTGGTTTTTCCCCTTGGGGTTTTATTTCTCTCCCTCTATTATTTGGGGGGGGGGGGGGTACTAGATGGAGAGGTTGGGTGGACATTTGACCATATTTGGGAGGAAGACCAGAAAGGGAATCCGGAAAAGTGATCTGTGTTTTAAAGAGGGTCCTCCTCCCACCCCATTTGTCTTAAACCTCTTTCTTCTTTCTATGTATTGTAAGCGGGTTATTATATGTATATTGTGAGGTTTATGGAATCCCTCGGGACTTTTAATGTCTTTTCTTATATTTTTAGGAATATCACATGTGTTTTGACTGTTTAGTATTATGCTTTTTTTAAAATGAATAAAAAATAATTTAAACACAGAAGAGAGCATGGTAAATTATACTGACATTCAGTTTTAATGCAACAGAATAGTAGTGAGATGAAGATTTTGCATCTGAGTGATATTTATATATATGAACAATAATTTAACAGCTTACAGCTAAAAAGAATGTAATGAACAATGGAAATACTTACTTCAAATGAGACTTTGGTTTCCCAGTTCAGCTTCTGTTTGGCTTTGCTACAGTCTCCTTGGAGGAAGTCCTAGAGCAAGAGAAAATATAGAAATTAGCTTTTGCACTCAAATACAACATGTACTGCGAATATCAAAACAATTCAAAGTCAAATATATGACAGTTATCACACTACAAGTCTTTACAAAATTTAAGGAAGAACACGAGTCACAGAAAGTCGCATGACATTCTTAATAGGTACTAATCCCTAAAATTAACAATGAGATTGTGAACATTTAAGCAAGCCATTTGTGCATCCAGCATAGCATCCTCTAGCTAAAATCACAGTTTGGCAAAGGGCATTTTTTAGAGTGGCTAGAGAACCTCTTATAGACAGATCAGAATTACATGTCCAGATATTTGGGGAAGACTATGGAATGGAAATGCCTTCAGTACAGAGATTGGTGACTTGGGCTTTTTCCATAGTTTTTCCTCTGGTTAAAACTTATGAATGTTGCATGGGATTTAAAGTATGAGTCTTTGTTTGCCTAAAATATGCCCTCTCTGGGCTTAAAATGTCTAAGGAAAAAGAATGAACTAATTAAAGGAGAAGGCTATATATGGCTATATAGATACTCCGCCTTTTAAATGCTGCCTTACATACAATTTTGCATTAATTGCAGTGTAAATCTTTTTTTCTTGCTTTTCTAAGCGGTAATGTGACCACCAAGCTCTGACCCTTCTGGGTAAATGTGTAGAGCCACCACTGGGGTATATTCCCATAGAACAGTGAAGTCACCGTCTGGTGATCTGTGCTTTAGGCATTGGAGAAAGAGTTCACACCCACCAGCCACATATTAAGAGGAACCTAGGCTTTGGTGGTCAGGTGACAAGAAAAACAAAAGGTTTTAAACATAGCATTTTATGCTAAAACATACACATGCCAATGGGAAAGTAACATTTCATATTTGAGATATTGTATAGCATTCATTTCTACTTTAAAAACGGGGCAAGTTTCACAGTGTTTTTTTTACAATGACATATTTGTTCTGCTTTGTTCCCTAAATGAATTCCACTTACTTACAATAAGGTATAATGTAAGTATTAGCCAAAACTGTAGGAGTCAGGATACAAGATGAATGAGTGTTACATAATTTGTATACAAGCAGATTCAATGTTGGACAGGACAGAAGTGAAAAATGAACAGACTGAGTGTGCCGAATATCATTTTCCTAGTTAACTTTGTACTCTTACAAAAATATAAACATGGGATTTTCCCAGGAAAAAACAAACACGAAACAGGAGCTTAAGATACCACCACGTAACTCAGTGTATGTACGGGTGCATGTCAAAATGTATGGGTATTATTCAGTTAAAAATCTTTGTTCACTTTAGCAACCCTGGCATTTAGATTGTTCTCTACATGAATTTGGAATTTCATAATGAAAACCACTTAGCTTCAGTAGCACCAATTTGTCCTAAACAATGAAATCAAGCTAAACCCTGAGGCAGCAGAAGGTCCTTTCAGGGACAATGTTCAGTTTAGGGTGAAAGGTAATGTCAGGGTTAGGCTCCTGTAACTGATTATTCAACAACCTCCATCGTCCCAACCACAAATCACTATGTGCCATTGCTGAAAACCCAAACACATACACACATCCCACTCAGTATACATGAAATTACTTTGGTTCCAGTTCATGGTCTACATTTATCTGAACAGCAGACAGATAAATCTGTGCACATTTCTAGTTCTTCTAGGACTAAACCACATTCTATAAGAACAGTGGAGACTCACTAGAAATTCAATTGTGCTGCACAGTGGTCAGGTTTCTCTATCAACTGGTTCAAATTATTGTCTTGCTCTGTTTAAAACAGGAGTAAATCACAAAGCAAACACAATAACAAATGAAATGCCCAACCTTAAATAGAAACATGTGGTCAAGACAAAATGCTGAAATTGTTAAGACCTTCGGTTTTCACTAATGCCAAGAGGTTGAGTTTTATATGATTCTAAACTGTAACCTGTTGTCTGCTGAACTGGTGGAAATCGCACCCAATACAGTTTCCTCTTGTAGTTAAAATGTATTATTACACGCACTGATGTACACTAAATCCATATATTTACACATTAAAAATGTGACCTTAGATGACCGTTTTCAAAATCTGATGGATCTGGTGACTATCATACATCCAGATGCGAGCAGACATTTTAAATCAACCAATTTAAGGGGGAAGTTGATAAGATGTGTTGGGTTTTCCCATCTAATCATTAATTTCTCTCAGAATTAGTTTATACAAATGAGCATGTCCAGTAGTTGGACATATATACATGATCCAACTGTTGAACAATCTTTCCTATGTCAAACTCGTATATAGATATGCAAACGGTAATACTGCATGTGTATGTGCACAGCAAACACCCCTGTTCCTCTTATTTGGAGTGAACAGTATCTCCCAAAAGATCCACGAGTTGAAGGTGCCTGCTAAATTTGTAGGGGGATGCATACAAATCAGCATAATTAGTATTACGTGCAGATAAGGAATTGTAACTATTCTGTTTTGCTAGTGACCGATTTAACAAAACATTTAACAAAATACTTGCTTTTGCCTTAAAATTGCTGCTGTACACCAGAGGTTTAGAGAATGTTCTGTGTTTATTTAGAAATACATTTATGCACTAAGTTTTAACATTAAACTGTCTACATTTCCATTGTCATGCATTGTATATTAATGATTAAGCAAGCCTGCCACAGATACATACTTGTTAAACAATACCATACAGTTATTAAACAAAAATCAGTTTGCATAACCAGGGAATACATTGAAATACCCCTTACAGCCAAAGACAAAGACATATTGTACAGTTCTGCCACTACTTTCTGAAACTTTTTCTTTTTTTAACCCAGTGAAAAATGTAAAGCATTTAAATGTAAATACCCCACTTCCTGAGCACCGCTTCAGGGTGTGAGCGTTGCCTTCACTCTGCCTGCTTAGGTGAAAGATATGGTCTAAAAATGTATTTGGGTTAATTTAATCATTGTAATTGATATTTTTAAAATGTTATGATCGCAAATAAAAAGAGCAGAGTTAACGAGCTCAGCTTGCGGATAGTTAAGCCTTGCTGGCAAAGCTTGGCTAGCATAATAAATTGTTATGATCTCTCAATTCTCATGTGATAAATATATACAATACATGGGTCTTTTTAAGAACAATGATTTCTCAAAGTTTCCTTTGCTAGTTGGTTGAACACATAAAAAACACCTTCTTAGGAGACTATGTGACTGAGTTATAGATTCTATGTGAGCATCTAAGAGCTTTCCTTGTCCGTTATCATCTAGAGCTCATTTTAAAATGTCAGTTTTTTGTTCAGTAGCTAGATTAGTATTTTTTTCTCCTAGTTTGTTTCTGTTTAAAATGTATATAATGATTGAAGTTTGGTTAGCAAGTCTTGGGTCACGGCCTGGAGACTGTGTGAGGTAAGAAAGGAGGAGGAAGATGTGGTAGAGTAGCGAGAGTGAACCAGGGTATCAGCACTGTGCAATGTAAAGCTGTCCAATTGATCTATTTCTCCAAGAGAATGGTAAGCTGGGAGGGGCACATGTTATAGGTATGAGATTACTAAAATAGCTGGATCAGCTTTACGTTTGTTATAGACTTCAGCAGGCGGTGGGAAATATCTAGCCATCAAGATAGGTTATGGAAGAGCTTTTCCTAAACATTTGTTAAAGCCCTCTATGATGCTTGGAAAATGATAGTTTGAGAAAATGGATTCTGACCAATAACTACCCCCCCCATTCTTTGGTCTGCCATGGGGGGGGGGGGGGGGGGGTGGTGTTTGCTCACATTCCTGTATATTGCTAATCTTAATGTAGATCTGGTAGGATCATAGGCTTCATAATAGTATGCAATGCCAATCTGCAGTTTCCAAAGTGAGGAAAATCCTTTGTATTAAGGGCGGTATGGCCAGCAGACAGAAAGATATGATTTTGCCCCGTTCTATTAATAAGTCCTCATCTGGAATATGCAGTTCAGTTTTGGGCACCAGTGGTCCATATAGTGAACTTGGTGTTGAGTTATTCCCTTTAAAGTAATCACAGAGGACAAGGGGAGATGGTTACGTCTGGAGAAAAAAAATGTAATTTCCAAATAAGGAAAGGCTTCTTAACAGTAAGAGCTGTGAAAATGTGGAATAGACTCACTTCAAGGGGTGGTTCCAGTAGATTGTTTAAAGGAGGGCCTGGAATCTTTCCTGGATACACATATCTGGATACCAATATTTATGGGTAAAGTTGATCCAGGGATCATCTGATTGCCTCTTGAGGGATCAGGAAGAAATTTTTTACTTTGCTGGAGCAAATTAGATCATGCTTTATTGGTGTTTTTTTGCCTTCCTCTGGATCAACTGTGGGTATAGGATTGTATATTTTCCCCCCTTTTATTGGTTCAACTGGATGGACTTTTTCAACCAACTATGTAATGTGGCCATAGGGGGCACATCTCTCTCTGGAATGAAGATCAGGAGATATCTACCAGCCGTTGAGTCACTAGAATGAATGAACTACTAGCCCCACTTGCAAGGTTGAAATATTCCCTGTATAGTTGAGACACTGAATGCTAAATGTGCTTGTTTGGAGGTTAGAAACTGCCTAATTATCACAAACAATGATCAGTATAGTCCAAAAGATTTACCAACAGTATGTATTATGAAGGCCATTCTAAACAATGAATTACTTTTGTGTCCAATGAAGCAGGCCCTAGTACCACATCATTGGTAGAACTAAAAAAAAATAAAAATTGATTAAGATTGTGACATGTACAGTATGATACCCACAGATATCTTTATCCCCTTCCCATTTCTGTTCACAAGAACATTCGGCTATCCAGAATGTTGCTGTTCAAGGACCTGCTGGATGATCAATCTACCATAGGATGGTTAGATCGTGCATGCATGTTTGCCCAACCTAACCGGTCAATAGGTGGCCTTCATCTTCTGATTAGTATTTAGAACATTTATTTATTCTTCCAAGTGTTGCAACACAAATCATTGTTTAAACTACTGGGCATTCAAAGTCTCTTTAGAGATGTTTCTAGTCTTTTAATATCTATCACCCACGTCATTTCAATACTGTAAGGTTTTAGCTACAACTAGCATTTGAACTGCCAAACAAAATGCAAAATCAAAGAAAGGTTTTGTTATTAGATTGAAGGGATATATGTAAGTGATAAAACTGTACTACAGATTCTATACACTTATCAGTTAGTAGTCATTGTTCATGTCAGATTTGTGTCGTCATAAGCCAGCGCTTGAATGCTGAAAACATTGCTGGTAGTACTA
Organism: Glandirana rugosa; assembly: GCA_018402905.1. Taxonomy (NCBI): domain Eukaryota; kingdom Metazoa; phylum Chordata; class Amphibia; order Anura; family Ranidae; genus Glandirana; species Glandirana rugosa. The sequence continues at coordinate 524,755 of BLSH010510131.1, forward strand.
GTTATGTTTCTTACCATGGCTAGAACACATGCTCATCCCAATTGCACAGAATTGGGTTAAACATTTATTTTTCTAGTTTTGATAAAGTCAGTTAAAAAAACACAGCAAAACACTAGTTACTGTTTAAGAATCCAATGTTTTCTCCTAACTGGTTGCCACCTACATAACACATTTGTGAGGCAGACAAAGGGTGGGCCTTAACACCCACATATGCATCACTGGGCAGCCGGTGTTTCTGTGCTGAGACTCCAAGTACAGAGACTGAGCTATCAAAGACAACTCTCAGCCTCCACTAAAGACTGATAACCGGCTCCTGATAAGTTGACCACAGCCAATTACTGTGGTCACGATTGCCAATTCCACCCACTCCCAGGGCATACAGACCCTACTAAAGTGATGCCGAGTCTGGGCAGGAATGGGTGAAAAAATGAGCTATAGGGTCATGACCCATTCAATGTTATTTTCAATGTGGGTCTTTAAAAAAAGTACATTTATCATGTATTGCAAAATGGTAATTGCACCCATCCAATCAAGTTGATCTTTCTGGCTCATCTTCACCTCATAAGAGTACATAGCAGACAAACCTTACATAAAATAGAGGAGTGGGCAACTACATGGCAGATGAAGCTTAATATGAACAAACGTAAAGTAATGCTTTTGGGGGCTAAAAATATGAATGGGACCTACTCGCTAGGAGAACCTCTATGGAAATCTAGGATGGAAAAGGACCTGGGTGTTCTAGTAGACCACAGGCTCAGCAGTAGCATGCAATGCCAAGCTGCAGCTAACAAAGCAAGCAGAATATTAGCATGCATCAAGAAGGAGATCTACTCAAGAGACTGAGTATGCTGTTCAGTTCTAGTCACCAGTTCTCAGGAAGGAACTGCAAAGAGTCCAGAGAAGAGCAACAATGCTAATAAGGAGACTTGAGGACTTCAGTTATGAAGAACAACTACATACATTACACTTATGCTGCCTATAGAAGAGACATGATTCCAATGTACAAATATCTAAATAGTGATCCTAACATAGGGAAGAGACTATTAAGGGTCAGGTCACTTAAGACACAGGCCCATTCAATGAAGTTGGACGAGAAGCGGTTTAATCACAAACTGCGTAAGGGGTTCTTTACTGTTCGAGCGTTAAGGATGTAGAAAAAATTGGTGGTGTCACAGCGAAGTGTGTCAATAAGCACAAAAAGCTCTTAGCGTAAGCAATATATAGGAATATGGGAATTGGTAAAAATAAAAATACACACACACTCATACTCTCACACACAGATTAGCTGGCTTGAAATAAAACGTCAAAATATAAATAAATAAAATATAAATATTTTACTAAAATTTAAAACAAATTGAAGTGGATAGTAAAATGATGCATTTAGACTTCATGAAAATGGTGGTTGGTTTCAATATAAATTAAGGTCTGCCATAATGACAGGTCTAGATGGTGCTGTGGCTGCAATTGCATCGTAAATAAGAGCCATGTTCAGTGATGTATACTGTGCCCATGCATGCACAGTATATTGTTTCCCCTCCCTTCTCATGATACTTCCACTTTGATGCCCATATTAATGTGGCAGCGAGATGTGCAAGCATTGAGGTACACTACTGAAGACTCACAAGATATTAGTGTTTTATTCATCTGAATGTCAAAGAGGGTGAAAGAATCAAGATCAATGGAGGTACAATACAATGTGTACGTGCAGTAATCTATATAGCATTACTATGCATGCAGGGCATTAACTTGCACAACTACACCCCATCCTTCTCTCATCACCCTGCAAGCCTGCACCTCACTTTCCCACCAACCACCATGCTGGTACTCACTCTTTCCCCACCACCTGTGCAGTATATCTCCGCTCCTACCAACACAGATGCAGGAGCCCACTGATTACACCACCCCATGTCTGCATGTCCCTTCCCCAGCTTTTACTAATGCACCTAAGCCAGAACTAAAAGGTATCAGTGGCAGACTGCCGTGGATGAAAGCTTTGGCAAGTATATGTCTGGCATACTTGTTTTATACACATGGTGAATGATGCAAGAGAGTTGCCCATAGCAACCAAATCAGCCTCTGTCATTTCAGCAGTCTAGGTTTGAAATTGATACAATTCTTCTGTTTGCCACTTTGGACAACAATAGATATTTCCTATGGCATATTATAATTATATAGTTTAAAGCATGCTAAAACCCTTGGTAACAAACATTAAGGTGCGACGGTATATCGCCTTCAAACACCCCTATTCTTAAGATCCTGTTCATACTGTATTAGCACACGCGTGTTTACATGTGTCGCATTAAGGTGGTCTATTTGTTTGAATGGGCTGCCTATTGCACCAAGGTGCATGCAGCATTTTCAGTTGCAGTGTGTTGCTATGCATTGTGCTGTGCTGCAACACAAGTATGATGAGAAGGTGCATCCAGGTGCCATTAAAGCATAATTAAACCCAAAGAAAAACATAATATTGTAGCTTATCAATTCTTAGAAGTAGTGGCTGCATTAGTTATTTTTTTTAGGCTTTCTTGCTTTAACTGGTGATCTGGCCAGGAAGTCTGTTTAGAGGGTTGAGACAAAACCATTTACCACTGACAGGGATGCTTACAATGGCCTTTTCTTCATTTATTTAAGCACTTGCCGCCCGTGGCTTGACGGCGGCAAAACGGTTCGTTAGCACAAACCGCTGTCACCGGCGGCCACGAGAACGAGCATTGTGGGCCAGCTCAGTGTGTTCCGGGGGGGGGGGGGGGGGC
>BLSH010510131.1:568610-589877 GCA_018402905.1 Glandirana rugosa
GTAGAGAATAGAAAGAGGGATACAGACGTATAAGTAAAAGGTATCTACATGTACGTCGTGTCGGACTGACCGAGTGTTATGACTGGGAAGAACAATAGTCTCCATAGGACATGTCCCATAATGTTCTTTGGATAAAATTACTTACTGAAGAAGTCCATGAATGTGATCAACGTAAATTTTATGTGACACACGTCTTAATAATCCGTTTACTCATAAAACTGGTGTAGTAGGAGAAATACGTACAACGGAATGAGGTTCGACATATCCGAGCTTTCGGATGATGGTTAATTCGTATAATCCACTACACGTAGAGTCATTTTAATTGGTAGTAGGCTTTCGAGCCTATACAGCTTGGAGTAAGGCAACATGCATAAAGAGGATGATGTGGTCAAAATACTCATTTGCCTAATAATTCTGCACACAGTGTATTTTAAATGCAACTAGTGTAAGTACCTGAAGAAGTCATTCATTAAAATAGGTTTCTTGTAATACCCTGTACAGGATACCTCTGATAACAAGAAGGGTCAGTATTGTGAGCCAGTCAGGCTGTGCTGCATGTACATCTATGGAAAATGAATATGCAGACATAGGGAGAAAGATAAGAGATGACCTCACCAGAATGCTCCTGCTGCTCCTTTATTGTGCAATCACAGATTGTGAGCAGGGAGGGGACCAAGCTATATTGTTTGACTCCAGAAGAGAAAAGTGAGGTCACAAGCTTGGTTGTGCTGTATGAAAGGGTAGTGCAAATTTTGTAAATTTGTATATATAAAGAAGTTTTATCTTTTTTTTTTACTTGCCTAAGATTAAGCCTTAAAAACACTGAGCTGATGAAGTTCTGCAGGAAAAAAAATTGCATATTTTTCTATGTAAAGAAGCACTGCGTGCCAATTTATTTGTGACGGCATCCGAAGACTGGGTTTCTCATTTATTACATCAGTAAATATGATGTGGAGGCCTCAATTAGCTGTGCAGCATGTTGTATATTATGTTTATTTCTTTCTGTGGTAGGTGCATTCTTTATACACATTCACTGTGAACTGTTAAGCTTACAAAAACTACAACCTGTTAATTTACCTTAATTATCATATTATTGTTGCAGGAACAAGACCTGTCAGAGCTAGTGCTAATGACACATGACAAAAGTGCTCTGGTAATTTGCCTTTAACTGTCATCTATCAAACCTGAACAAAAATGTAATTTATACACACACATATAACAGCCATTCTGACTGCTCACATACTTGACTACCTCAAGCAGAGTCTTCAAATTCAAACTTTACTTCCATTTGAACTGTGTAAGGAAATACCTTAATTTATAGAAAAATCTATCTGGAAAAATGCCAGTTAAAGTGATACTATACCTAAATTTTTTTTTTTACCATAATGCACTGTGCATGGCTGCATCTATTCTCCCCACTCACCCTTTTCATACAGCATTCAAGAAGGAGCCATTGGCTCTTGCTGCTGTCAATCAAATGCAGTGAAGAGGAATTGGGGGGCCTAAGTCCCATTGTGTAAGTCTATGGAGCGTGACTCCATAGACACACAGGTCGGGAGTGAGCATACACTGTGTGTCCTCATAGCAAATGGCTTGCTATGGAGACACACAGAGGAGGGGCCAATATCGCCACCAGGGACCCGAGAAGAGGAGGATTGGGGCTAGTCTGTGAAATACCACTGCACAGAGCAGGTGAGTATAACAGGTTTGTGATTTCAATTTAAAAAAAAAAAAATTGACAAGTAACACTTTGATTGTGTACTTAGGATTGCCGACCTAACAATAATGGCAAATGTACCCTACATAACATGCAATATATACATATTCTCCAGCAGTTACTGATTTTAAGGCTGAAATGTCTAATGAGGTTTTCTTCAGCATACATTTTGATTCATTAATCTATGTATTTATGTACTCAGGCTAGTTGGTATGCTAAGCTTTAATAAATAAATGTGTAAAAACCAGAGATTCAGTGACAAAGACTTGCTTACAGATTTTTTTTTTTTTTTGCAAGAGCAGGTCTATTGTCAACTACTAGTTGGGATACCAGAGAAGAGACAAAATCATACTGTGCTTTTATATTGGAAAGATATGACCCAGCACACATATACATGAATAGCCATGTTTGAACAAGGGTTTTTCTTTTTTTTTTTGATGGGACTTTGAATGAGGCAGAGATACTCCAAAATTGTATGAGTAAAAATTAATTTTGAACAATACGTTCATTCAAAAAACCTTCCATTTCATAAAAATCCACGGACTCAACTTTGATATACCATGGTTGCGTGCAACTTGCGACATATTGAAACACATGATTTACAAGAATAAATAATTGCCAAATTGAATATATATGCATGAATATAATATATATACATATATACACACACACACACACACACACACAGAATAGTTCAATGCATCGATAGTACTGGTCTTGGTATCCTTTCAAAGCTCTACGCGCTTCGTGGCTACACTGCCACTCAACAGGAGCAGGATACAAGAATATGCTATATACACAGATGGATAAACATAAATAAAATTTAAATGAGTACTTAGTTCCCTTTGAAAAGGGGGGGGGGGGTGGCAACAATACAAAAAAAAAATGCACTATATCACACACTCATTTTTTCTTATCTTTCACACGCTTGCAGATCAACGTGGCATCCAATATACACTTACAGCACACATGTACTGTGTGCTGGTGGTTTGACCTTTCCCTGGCTTTTTCACCTGTCTTGGGTGGGATTCCTTGTCTCAGCCCCGGGCCGGGCATCATGTTGGAGGTCCCTATGGTCCAACCCTGCAAGCTGGGCTCAATTGTGAGTCTATTTCAAGGTGACAGACCCCTTGTTCTTTACAACTGTGTATTGTTACCACCCCCTCTTTTCAAAGGGCACTAAGTACTAATTTTAATTTTATTTCTGTTTATATAGCATACTCTTGTATCCTGCTCCTGATGAGTGGCAGTGTAGCCACGAAATGCGTAGAGCTTTGATACCAAGTCCTATCGATGCATTGTACTATTCTATGTGTATATATATATATATATATATATATATATATATATATATATATAAATAAATTCATTTTTTCTTGTAAATCATGCGCTTTTATTTTGTTTTTTTGTTTCAATTTCTTCCAGGTTTTTTTTGGGTGCAAGACAGCCATGCTTGTGAAGTGACCTACTATTTTATGGAGCCCTACATGGCAGAGGATAAAAAAAGTGAACACCAACCTAGCCAAAGGGTCATTTTTCACCCAAGTCCCAGATAACCATACATACATCAGGATGGTGCCAGTTGTCATCTGGCAATGCCGAAACATACACATCAGTTCCTGTAAATGTGGTGCTGAATAATATAAATGCCCACATCACAGTTCTACAAGGCACAACACACTTAAAATGGCACATAAGGAAACAAATAATTCAAAGATACAGTCTATAGTTGTTTTTCTGTAGTATTAAAGGTTTATGGAGTTCACCCAGTTCCTAATAGACAGTTTGTCAGACCCCTTGTTTCTCAAATCTACAAAAAATACAAATAGAAGCACACTTATTCGTGTAGTGCTAAAGCAATATACTCTTCTCACTGTGTGTACGATGGAACTGTGCCTTTGTAAAACATTCACAGATAACAGAACTGGGTGCCCAAAAGGTTTTTACTTACCAGCCACTCTACACACTGCAAGGCCATTGGAGAGGATGCAGTCACAGACAGCAATGAATCTAGAATTCAAAGCTTGCGTGTTGTTAATTAAGCCTGCTGACCACTGAGCCGTGACGATTTTATACTTTCATTTTGTTTCTGATAATCGATATTTCATAAAACATTACTGTAGCACCTGCCTAGGTAGGTGTTCGGTTAGCTAGGTAAGTATTGGTGTTTGTTTTTTATAGGTAAAATTTAGTTTACAGTGTGGCTGTACAGTTGGGTTAGGCAAAAGTATAGTTGGGGCCACTGCACCCAGTGTGCTGTGATTGTTTAGTTAGGTCTGATCTGGACTCAGAAGCGCGCCCGCATGGGTGCCCCCATGGAAAGAGCCTCTGAGTGGGCATCCGGTGAGGAGCCAGAACAGCTGGGGAACCCCAGAAAAGGAGGATCGGGGCCCACTCTGCAAAACCCTTGCACAGAGCAGGTAAGTGTTACATGTTTGTTATAATAAAAATATAATAAAAAAAAAATAAAAAAAAAGAACCTTTACAATCAGTAAACCTAAACTAAAATGAAACCTTTAAGTTCTTCATATTCAAAGTTTTAGGTATAAAAATATGGCAGTTATAAGAAACTTTCCAATGTACACTTTTGTGATCGTGTGCCCTCTTTCCAGAGATATCAGCATTTATAGCAGACTGTGAATATCAATTTTGTAGTAAAATTTTACAGCAGATCACTGCTTACTCCCCTTGGCTTCTGATGTATTTGCTCAGCCCCATCCACTGATTTTTTTTTTTTTGCACAGAGGCTGATAAATGGACAGCTGTATGGACCAAAAAAAAAAACAATTTCATTGCCATAGCTCCTGACTCTGCTCCTGTTTACTTGAAAGTTGTGTGTTCATGCCCACGTTTGTATTTCTAATTTATTCTAATGCATGCTCTACAATACATATACAGTAATGAGAGGGGGAGAAACTCTTGTAAATCAAAAAGTTACACTCTAGCATTTACCACTCTGCTATGTTCAGAAAAATCAGTTACATGGTTATTAGGGAGCTTTTGACAAATACTAAGGTAAAAGTGTAACAGAGAAAGAAAAGATTTTTAATAAAAACCTGTATCTAAAAATAATTAGAGATCTTCAGCCAAATTTATACTCTCTCCTGAAAAGACTGGTCATGCGTTAGAACTACAAATGTGAACAATTATTTGATGCAAAACCAATACATCTCTGAAACTAAAACAACGTTCCCTGGGAAGTAAAAATCTGTGGTCTTCCAGTGGCTACTGGAAACCTTCTGAAACTGCTAGTTTCAGTACTGAACTGAGATACTAACAGAAAACATCTCAGAGTAAGTTGGCAATGGCAGCCCCATACTTCTGTCCTTCAAGTTTTTTTTCATCCAGTTAAAGGGAAGCTCCACTTGTCTGCCCCCCCCCCCCCCACTGGGGTAACCTGGTTTGAACAGTTTGGTCCCCTCCTCCTTCCCCTGCAACTGGCCCATTCACAGAGTGCAGCTCACTTCACGCATATGCAGTAGGGAACCGGCTGTGAAGCCGCAAGGCTTCCCCGCCAGTTTTCCTTAGTGGAGATGGCAGCAGCAGAACCCGATAGCTGATTGAAAAATGGGCTCGGGTGAGGACACTGTTGGATTCCTGGACAGGGAAGTGTCCTAATTTTAAGTTAGCAGCTACAGTATTTGTTGCTGCTGACTTATTTTTTTCTGAAGGAGTCTGGAGCTCCTCTTTATAATGACTGCTACCATCTTTACATACCACCCTGTTACAGCTCAATCCTGAGGTATTTTGACAGGCAAAACTCTGACAATTCCAGTTGGTGTTAAATATTATGGCTAAGACTCGCCACACACCACATATTCCAACTGGTCCATAATTATGATAGGCTTTGTCAATGGCCAACAGGAATGTGTAGAGTAAAAGATGGAGTTGGCAAGCTCCAGCATGATCAGAAAGTGCCAAACCTTTCTTTACCTTTAGCAGCCTTATCAGTCAAAAAGTGGTTTTAAAGACAGCTACAGGCATGAGGTGCCTGAATTTTATACCCGCGGTAAGGTATTTGTTTTCCAAAGACCTGTGTCTCTTTAACCACCCAAAGCTGATGCTGGAGAGGTAAACCCCCTGATAGTTTCTTATATTTCTTAGCGACTTAGATTTCTACACTTGAGTTCTAGGGTTGAGTTTATCCTTCTCTTATACTGTGGGGGAGCTTTTATATACCAAGAGGAGGAGCTGGAACACAGAAAAGGTAGCCACCCAACATTCTCAGGTGAAAAAGAACTAGTCAGAAAACATAGCATGGAGAATTCACCAAAGGGATAACCAGGACATGTGTGCTCCAATTTTCACTGTACAAGCAAAAGTGCTTCATATTGTAAACCTCATACCAATGACATAAAGTAGAACTACAGTCTATTTAAAAAAAAAATCCCCGTTAGGTCTGAGGCCCCATTCAGGATGAACTATCTTACAGAGACACAGATCATAATAAAACGCTTTTTAGGAGGACTAATAGCCATTTTCCCAACAGAATGAATAAATAAAATAAGGTTTTAACCCCTTGTTGCCAAATGACATGCAGCCTCATTGAAGTGTATCTTTCTGTGAGGTCGCATATATACATATATGTTTTTGTGCTGTGCACACCCGGCACAGGGACTCTCAACGAGGGTCTCGGGTTCCGTACTAATGAATGGGAATCAGATAGCCCGGTTCCCGATCCCCTGATTGCTATGATAGGCTCTAATTGGCTATCACAGTGATCAAGCACTGTAAAGCCCACCCCGGCGTCTATCTTTTTCTCTTTGTTAGAGAAGAAAAAATGTAAACAAGCACACCATATTGAAAAAAAAAATACGTAGATCAAGGTTGGATCTAGGTCAGTGTCAAGGTTATGGTCAGCGTCAAAGTTGATGTTGGGTAGCATTAAAAAAAAAAACAAAACAACCCTAAAACATTGTTTTAAAATTAGTATCAGCGTTCGTTATTGTCATTGGCGGTGTGTTCTGAGGAAAAAAAAAAAAAAAAGCAAAGTGCGCACCATTGTTTCTGGGCCCTACTACGGGTACGAACAAATAACATACACAACATACACCAATGTGGTATCGCTGCAATCATCAGGAGCAAGATTATTTATTTTGGGTTGTTCTGTGACCATAGCTTATGGTAATAGCAAGAAAAATTCAGCTATTTTTTTTTTTTTTTTACTATTTTGGGCCAGGGTTCTTTAATAAAAAATACGAGATATCCGTTACCATTTTGCACCAAATGAAAGCCTATTTTTTCCTGGAAAAAAAATGTATAATTCACTTGGATACAATATGTAGTTGTGAGCATATGTACCGTTCTACTAGCAAAGCTGCAAAATTGTGTTCAAGCATTAGGATTCATTTTACCCTCGTCTTGAAGGGGTTAAAGCTGTTTGTTCCAGAAATGTCCCTCACTTCTGGAGAAATGAAGGAATATAAGGGGAAAATGTCTCCCGGATTGGAAAGCAAGCAGCAAATGAAGTGAACTGGGTTGTTAGCTTTTATCTACAGATAAAAAAATAATTTCTATAAACATTTGCAGATTCAGTGCTTTTTGCAATAGCTGGAGTTTGGTTGGTTATAGGATTAGATTTGCAATGCACTGTGATTTCTAAAGAAATAACTAGAGTATTTTGTGTATAGCAAGAAATCTAAATATAAAATGTTAATGTTAAAGCAATATAGGGATAAAGCAGATATACTGTACCTATATATGCAAAACTAATTTAAGATTTTTTAAATGCTTATTCGTGCTATATTAAATCGTGCATGTCAGTGTATTAAAATGGCAAACAAAGCTGGCCACTTAAGGTGGAAAGAGTGTACAATAAGAGGCAAATAAATACAGACATATAGGTTGCTAAGTTACAGTTTTCCTGGCGCTTAGCCATGCCTTCGGCGCTTTCAAATAATTATACTCATGTTTTTCACTAATGTAAAAATAAAAAAAAATCAAATCAAAAGCTAAAGCGATTGTGGCAGTGTCTGCTTCTGCACGTAGGCATTACCTGGCATTTCCCTGGCTTATACAGTGCTACTCATCTTGACATCACACCTGTCACACAGGTTAAGAAGGCATGATTAATACAACAAGAAAAAAAAAGTGATAATCCAGAAACCATTTAAAGCACCTCCCTAAATCACAAACGTCTTCCTGCTCAACACAGAGCAGTGTATTGCTGTCTATTTGCTTACTTAATAAGTGGGATTACTAGTTCCTATCACTGGTTATAAGGTAGAAACTTGCAAACTATGCTAATCAAACGAGCTAGGAGATAGAGTCAACAGTACGTTATTCAGAATAACATACCTATCTGTTAATGCTGTACTGGCCTCGCAATAGCTACTTTCAGATTTAAAAATTATATTTTTAATTGGACTGTTCATAGTTTTGCATTCATTTTAGTCACAAGAGCTTTGCAGTGGTACAAATTATAAAACACAATACCCATACAGAACTGCACACAAAAAAAATGATTGGACCTGAAAATGGACAATCCCCTTAACCTGAAATAAACCTCTAAATGTAACCATTGACCTTAACCTAACCCTTCTGCTGAATACTGTAACTTTTAAAATTAATGCAACTCATAATCCTTAAATTATATTTAAAAAAAACACAGACACACAAACTAAAAACACAAAAAAACAAATGAAAAGCAAGAGATAAAAAAATGCATCCCAAGTTAAATTACACCAGTCTATTGCATGCATACACGGATTTCCAAATATATACAATATATATAAATTAAAAATACAAAAAACAGTCCTGCACCCTTCATTAACAACCATTATTTATTTTTCAAAAAAAAAACACAGGTGGGAAGATAACAAATCTATACCAGTTGCATTAAAAAGAGATAGGCTTTGCACAAAAGCGGTCTATATTTTTGTCTATTTGTTTCCAAAAAGCTCTCAATACCCTTTCAAATACTACACTATTCTGCCTATCTAAGATCAATTCATCCAAGAATGCAGATTTGTGAGGTTTTGTGCATTTAAATTCTTCCTCAAAAAGCAACTTTTTCATGATCCACCCCCGGAGATAAAGCAGAAACCATTCCACTTATGGTAGTTTTGCGGTTTTAATCGGAGATGGTTTTAGTATATTGTATCCCCACAAGGAGTTCCTTCATTTGCATAAAAATGTCAGTTTGCTATTATTTGATACTTCCAAAACCTCTGCAATCAGGAGAGGACGAAAGTAATGCAAACATAAAAAAAAAATATCATATGCATGTTTATGTGACTCAACATGTCTTTGATAAGATGTACAGTGTTAGAAAAAAAAATGTTAAAAATGTACAACTTTCCTTATCCTATTTATTCTTTTGAAGTATTGCATGTGAGTTGCACATTTCTGCCAAAATTGCAAATGAACCTTAAAGAACTAGAAAATCTTTGCTAAAAAAGAAAGAAAACAAAAAAATTAACACATTAAAAACAACACAGATGAAACTGGAAAAAGTTCAGTGTGTTGCTGTGTTTCTTATTATTTAACAATTTACTGATAAATACAATTATAGCCAATAACACTTGATAGAATTTAGCATCATCAACTATCCTGATTCTGTGCAAGGCTTGAAAACAGACTGTTTACCGCTAATTCAAATATATTTGAACTTTTTTCTTTAAAATATTTTCTGTTCTTGACATTTCTTATTACAGATAAATCTTGCCAGCTAAAACCACATCATTCATGGATACGTGCATTCAAACCAAAAATGATAAAGTAATATATTACAGCAAAACTTTATCTGCATTTTACCTGTTTTGGAGTGGGAAAATGGGTAGGGATTGTGGCCAAAAACTGGGTGTGCTCAATAAATTGGGTGTGACTTTACATTTACAGTGTATGGTTTAGTAAGGCAGTACCTTTACCCGAACGAAAGTAGAGAAAATGGGAAAATAAGCCACATTGCTGGTGTCAGTAAAAGGAACCCCTAACCCTTATGGACCCCTGTCAGTGTGAATAATAAACCTCATGGGTGGGTCCATAGCAATAATAACTTAATGCACCCCACCACCACCACTTTTTTGGTGGTCAGTGGAAGGATAATTAAGACACCACCCCCCCCCCCTTTCACTGGTGGTCAAAGGCAGTGAAAATTAGCCCCCAAAACCACCCTTTTTATTGGTGGTCAGTGGCAGTAATAAATAATCCCCTCATCTTTGGATGGTGATCAGTGGCAATTTATCCCAGCCCTTTCATTGGTGGTCAGTGGCATTGATAATTAATCATCCCAACATTTTCATTGGTTGTCAGTGGTTTTACTTACCTCATCACATGCTACTGCCTGCCTCCTTAGAATTTCAGGAAAAGATCACTCTGCTTTTCCTCCTTACCACTCTGCACTGGTGCCGAGTGTCCTATACCCTGCAGGATAGTGTCCCGAATCCAAGGTCTGTCCTGCAAAATTCAGGGCACTTGTGGGGCTAGTAGTCTGTAGTATGTTACATTTCTTGGGTTTTGATATCTTATAAATATCAGTACATTCTACTTTAGTCTGCTGCAAGACAGATGCCTAAGGCAAATCCCTAAAGATTCCATGAAGTACAGCCACTAAAGTTCATGATGCAGTTATGGGCCCTTATGCTACAGAGGGCCCAGAACATGCAAACAGGCCTCAAATGAGAAAAAAAAAAACTTGTTTCTGTTATTTTATTAACCCCCGGAGATTGACTGGACATACAGTCACAATCCGACAGCCCTCAAAGCTGCAAATCTACCAAGTACTACATAGTGCTTAATAAACATACAGGGTTGATTCAGTTGACCTAGAATGTTTATGTCATGTGCACAGAACAAGCAATAGGGGTACCTTTAAACTGTTCACCCTACCCTGTTCAAATTACTGTGTCAAGTGACACATCAAAGAATGTGTTATGCCTGTAGACTGTCCAATCTCTCATGAGAAAGAAAAGGCCAAATTTTTGTTCATCCTTAGAATCGACTCCACACTCAGTAACTTTTCTCTCCAAGCTGGGCAACATTTGGATTATCCAGTAAAACAGACACTCTGACATGAAAAATCCTAAATTCAGAACCTGTATCTGTAAATAGCGCAGTTTTTGTGTTAAAGTACAATTCACCTTTCCAGAAAATCTGTAAAGGTGAACGTACACTGGTCCCCCTTCCCATCGCATCTGGTCCCGCAGACCTGGAGTCCAGCAATCGCCCGTTCTGACAGATCATTTAGCCGATTTACTGGTCTGGGGATTTGAAATCCCCCCAGCTTTATCTCCTCATCGTCTGCAGTGACAGGATGGGCTACACGGGTTCTGATTGGTCGGCACCGCCCATGTGACGGCACCGACCAATTAGAATGACTCCTGTACGTACATCTTATGAGGTAAGTTTAGGACAGTGGTTCTCAACTCCTGTCCTCGGGACCCACTAGCAGGCCAGGTTTGCAGGATAACTGAAATACATCACAGGTGATATCATTTGCTGCTCAGTAATTGCAGTATTCTAGTCTGCATCTCCCCAAGGTAATACTTAAAATCTGGCCTGTTGGTGGGTCCTGTGGACAGGAGTTGATAACCACTGGTTTAGGAGAGGATTTCTAAGCCCCAGACCGGTGAATCGATGACCCGATGTGTCAGTGCGGGTGAGCACAGGACTCCAGGTCTGTGGGACCGTGTGCCATGTCAAGAGGGTCCTGTGTAAGTTCACCTTACAGATTTCTCTGTAAAGGTGAACTTACAGTTTAAACAGGCTCCCTACATTTAGGGACAGTTCAAACCACATTTACTACATATGTGTTTTTGATGAGTTCTAGTGTTTTTTCCTTCATCTCAGTTGCGCACATGTGCGTTCCCGGGGCATTTTGCCGCATTCCAGATGTGATCCATACAAAAATGCAATATGCTTTACTTCTGTTGACTGCACTGGAACACACAGCACTAGTGTGAACTAGGGCCATTAGAATCTATGTAAAATACTGTCCATTTTTGATGCAGAATAAATCCATCCAGGCTCTTGACTGCATCTGGTGTGAACCTGCCCTAAGGATTAGTGACTAGGTATTGTATAAAAAAAAAACATTTTACAAACTGATCAGCTGCAACAAAATGACACATCAGTAAATATTAGATTATAGATGCTATAGGTCATATTTCTTTACAACTGAACACTGGCAGAATCTGTTGCCAAAATGAGTGACTCCCTAACAAATTGCCAGCAAATCAGTCTCAAGGAACTTTAGATAATCCACATTAAAAAGGAGTGTCGCATTAGCACTGAGTCATTATTATAATTCACTTTGTGTTCTTGCAGCATGTCTCAGGGTAAAAACTAATTTGTTTTGAGACCAAAGTAAAAAGGAAGCAAATACATTTGTATACGCAAACTGACAAGAAAAAGAAATTGTACATAGCACAGTTGTGTGTTGCACTCCCTTGTCGCCGAACTTCAGGTAACTGCAGATTATAATAGATGAAGACTACACGCGCACACAACTTTTACTTATGGCTTTATTTAATGCTGGATCTTAACCCATTTTGTATGCATAATTTGTATGATTGCTTTAGATCTGAACACACATTTCATGCATATGCTTATTTTCTAGTATATAAATCTATCTTTGCAGCATCAGCATGGAGCCCTATAATCTATGAGTGATTTTCATGTCCTGTTTATGGATACGTTGGTTCTCCATTGTCCCACTGCATGTAGGAACGTAGCCACTCACTCAAGTTGAACTAGGGACTATGGATTTGTAGTATGCATAAAGCAGTGCATGTGACTGCAACTAAAGTGCACTGGTCATTTCAAACAAGTAGAATTGAGCCGGAAAAGGAGAGGGTCGAAAACTCATGTGGAGGTTACAAGGAGGCAGAAAAAAAATCGTAAGTACTAAAATAGATTACAGGGCTATTAAGTATTGGATGTGTATGAATTATTTTTTCATAATAAGGGAATCGTTTAGTGTCAATTTAAGCCTATAGATAAATACCAGGTCCTCTTGCTAATACAAAAAAATTGATGCTACTTTACAAGCATAATTGTCAAGTAATTACTGTACTAAGAACAATTTAAAGAAACAACAACTTTCTCTACTTAGATTGTGACACTTCAGGAACCCAGAAGCATTTCATACTCTGATATTCATTTCCTGAAATACAATATATCTGACATGGTCTTATCACAGGAAGGAGCCAATAAACCTATTAAGATATGCTCATATTTTCTGCTGAAGATAGTATTACATACTCTGTGCGACATAAATCTATGTTAAAGTTGTGGGTTTCCAAGTTTTCATGTTAAAATTATATATTGTACAGAATAGTTATCATTGTTCCTTTTACTGGGGGAATATCTGTACAAACAAGCTGTAAACTAGCTGTAAATAGTCTATAAATAAAAGCAAGCCAGTTATGCTAAAGTACAACTAAAGGCAACATACATATTTTAGTAAATCCTCATATAAAGACCTGAAAGTTACACATGGTAATAAACATAACTGAAATTATTATTTCCCTACCATGTAGCTGTGATTGGGGTCTATACTCCCCTCCATCAGTTCTCCATAGCTGTATAGTGTAGTGATAATGGGAGGAGTTCTGCAGAAGTCAGGTGTAATGTCCTGTCAGTGAAATAGCTGCTCTATCCCACAGACATCCAGCTTTCTATCATGCTCTGTCTATTTTACCCCCCCCACACCCCCCCCATCTGCCAATCAAAAGCTGGGTGTGTGCTATGTAACCAAAGCACAAGATAGTACAGGTTACTTTGCACACAGATCAGTCTATTAATCTGTGTGCTTTTGTCTGCAGTCCTCTGGTAATTTGTAATCTGACAGAACAGAAGGAGCTAGAGCAGTGGGCAGGCAAAGGCAGGACATAGGTGGGAGTGGGCGGAGCTTCATGGGCCGACCATGGGCAGAGCCTAATGATTCTATGTAGAATGAAATCCCTCAGCTTCCCATGTGATACAAAGTCCCTCCCCCGGTGATGTCAAGATGTTTTTTGCAGAGAGAATAGACGCAAATGGGGACAACACGAGTCGAACACAGGCAATTCAAAAACCAGGAAGTAAAGTTGTCACTTCACTAAAGGAAGTGAACATGACAGCAGGGGACAAGGTCGAGATCTCACCATCCTTACTGCTTTTTGCAAAACAATCATTGACATGTTTAACAGACTGTATAGGTGCATAACATTGATTTCTTCATTTTGACCATAGTTCTACTTTAAGTAGTCTATATCACAAAACGAATTAGGTGAATATCTAACACTAATAATGTGTAAACCAATCAGCGCAAATAAAATAGTGAACTAAAACCTATATCACATAAATGTGCTAATTCCTCTAATTGCATGAAATCTCACTCAATAAAGGCAATAGTAGCTGCTAACACCAAAAAGTTATTCACTTCACTTACTATACAATACCAATGATCAAAAGCGCTGCGCTACTAAAAAAAAAAAAAATAGTGTACAATGACATCATAAATGGTGCACATATAAAAATTAAAGTGCAAATGCATTATTATACCAATAACGTGCTATACCATCATTAGCTTATTCAAAATTAGATGTGAAAACATACATATAAATACATCTAATAGTGCAAAAAATAAGTTCATAAGTGTCCACAGTGCTAGTGCTTGATTAGCCATGCGCTTATAGTGATTAACTGCAAAATAACATCCAAAAAATAGTAGTAAAACAGTCCAAGAAAGTGACGTTCCCAAACCGTGCCAAAACCGCTCAAAGTGCTCTTGCTCTCCTCCACCGGTCTCACATACTGCTCACCTCAAAGATTATTAGAGCAGCAATTCCCACCATGGGATAAAGTAAATAACTGGCGTGTTCTCATACAGACCCTCCACTCTTCTATAGCTGCAGACTCCTTTCTGGACCCAGAGAACTCAAATCCCCTCAAAGTAATATGCAAAGAGAGAAGGTAAAGATCTAGTGCTCTCTGTATTAAAAATTATTTAGATAAAAGATAAATCAATGCACTTATAAAAAGAGCACATAAAGCCATGCTAGCTTGTATTAGCTAATAAACAATTTCCTAAGATGACCGCAGCGTGACATCAGAACGCAGGCTCCACCCCTAGACGTGTGTCATCAAGGCGTGACTTCCTCAGTCACAGAGGAGGCGTGACTTCCCTACGCTGCAGGAGGAAGAACCGGAGAGGGGAGAATACATTACTGGAGAGGGGAGAAGCTGGAGCTGCTTTAATAAAGGACTTTCAAAAACATGAGTGCTGGTTTTCTTTGACACTTTTTGGATGAATGGATAGGGGTACAATGTCCCTCATACTCATTCACATAGGGTGGGGGGGGGGTCATGATCTCGGGGCCCCCTTGGTAAAGGGGGCTTCCAGATTTGGATTAGCCCCCGCCCGCAGACCCCAACAAGACAACTACTGCCCAGGGTTGTTGGGAAGAGGCCCTTGTCCCCATCAACATGACAAGGTGCTTTGGGGTGGGGGCGCAGAGCCAAAGGGTCTGGTATGGTCCTAAGGGGAACCCCACACCGTCTTTTTCATTTTGGTGTGGGGTTCCCCTTCAAGATCCTCAGCGCACAAGTAGCAACACAAGTCAGATAATAATGATCCGACTTGGAAGTGATTTCTATTCAAATCAATGGGCTCATAGGGAACCATGGATTTTAAACAGAAGCAGAGAAAGGCTGCTAAAAGCTAGCGTGGCTAAAAGTAAATTAACGGCAATGCAAAAAGTTACTAACAGCATGTTTTGCAGCCGCTTTTTCCTAGCGTTGGTAGCGGTTTTGTAGCTAGTTTTTTCTAACGCCGTGTGTGCATGAGGCCGAACGATTGTATTTTCTTCCTATGTATGCCATCACAGGACTGTTTCTACTGTACCCAACCAAGCTTGTAAAGCATAGTTTGCCATAAAAATGTATGGTCATATTTGGCCACATAGTTGATTGTCAAACCCCTCAAATCTGCTGGCTTGTGGCCGCTTAACTGCATAACAGTTTCTGTGCGCAAATTCCTGTGTTCTGTTACTAGCACCACCATTTTTTAGCATCCATGTATGGCATATTTGTCCTCCATGAGTTTGAGTACATGGACCATATATTTGTCTTAAGTCACATGCAAACAGGGTGTTTGCCCAGCTCTCCTAGAGGTCGTCCTTCCTGCCAGCAGCATTTTAGAAAAGAAAAACGCTTAACGTGTGTAAACATGTCTAGGTGCATCAAACACGTGAGCGTTTTCATTGGCCAGAAATTTTTTTCAAGCCATTGAAATGAACGCTCAAGTGCTTGATGTGCCCAACGTTAATGCGCATTTAGGCATGTTAATCATTTCTTCTGTTAAAGTGCTGCTGCTCCTGGATGCACTGGCAGCTGGTTTTTTATACCTCTAAACGCCAATGTGTGCATGGACACACAAGCTAACATGGAGGGGTGTTTAGAGGCAGAAAAAAATGCCAGAAGCCCCTAAAAGCAGCGTCTTTAACGCTCACTGTGCATGAGGCTCTAAAAAGGCATCAGATTTTATTTTATTGGTTAAGCATGCCTCAGCTCTCTAAACCACATTAGGTCCATTGGAAACATGTGAAAATTCCCTTCCAGTGCACAGAACTGCAGATCACTCGATACAAATACCTAGAAGGTCCTTCAGGACAACAAGAGACGCTTGAGAATTAATCTTGTTGTCAACTCATCAAGACTGCTGCTCACCTAAGCCCAGTGACTGGTACAAGGATTCAAGAGGCAAAGACATCTATAAAGGACAATCCAGTGGTGACTACTTTTAAATAGGGGACTCATCATAATTTTTCTGCATAGGAACCACGGCAGTTAACGTACGCCAATGTCACAACATATATGAATTCCAGTGGTATACAAATATTTTTGTATCTAGGCTATGCTAAAACTCAGGATTGATTTTTCCCCATATATGTCTGCCTTGCTCTTGTGTCACCATATAAAAGCATAATGCATCACAGTACACACTGTTTTTAACTCTTACTACCACGGTCCTGCTTACATTTTGTACCCCAGGTTGGCAAGCCAATGTTCACATGTTCACATTAAGCATTTATTAAGGCATGCAAACATTTAAGAGGCAGAGATTCTGCAGGGTAAAAGCTTATATTTTTGCATTTCCATTAGTTGTTAAACTTATAATTAAAATAAAAAAAAATGTACACAACATATCTTAAATACAACATTTCTGCTACATGTAAAAGATAAAACAGAACTGTTAAGGGCAAACTACTAGACATTAAATCACATGCACCCTTGAAACCGCGAAAAATGAGTGTATGCAAAATTATGAAAATGTTAAATGCGCTAAAATTCTTCCCATTTTAATTAATATACTGCTGTTATAAGGAGGAAAAATATGCTCTGTATGAGTCAGCATTCTTGCTTCATTAAGAGCCCTAGTGCTCTCTGAGGACCCCACAGAGATCACATGACCAAGTCATGTGACTAAGATTCTCTACTCCTGCTATACATGTCACAACTGTTGAGAATTGCAGACCAAAAGCAATAAATAAAACCAGCTGTTCCTCAGAGATTGGGGTCACCATCTGCCCCCATGGCCCTGGGATACTGCATGTGAATCCAAATATAGCACGCACTGAGCAATTTTGAATGTCCCAGCAATACCAACCATGATGGTTGGTGTGCTAGCAGAGATGGTGATTACCATCGCAGCTCAGACAAAAGTACAGTCTAAATACATTAAACATTTTATCTGGAACTTGCTTCATTTCATAAAGAAAAAAAAAATGATATAGATAAAATATTATATCTCTCTTTTCTAAAAAGGTTTTCATTATAGATCTGTATTTTTTTTGGGGTAAATGTTGCGTCTGCTTACCCATCTACAAATAATGGAACAAACCATAAACATTCACATTTTCTGTAAAGAATCATCTGAATATTATTAAACATTGCTGCAGGCCTATATTTTCAGAAAAAAATTATATTTGGGTACAGAATATTTTTTAAGAGAACAGACATCTGGTTTGAATAAATCTATACAAGGGCCTTTAGTTTTGCCATAGACCTCATTAACCTTCCTATACCTATTTTGATGGCAACCTAAAGTACCAAAAACTTTGGGAGGCACTTCCCCTTTGTTATAAGATAGGTGTACTAGCCTCCCTGGTATTTGCAAATGATTCCTGCCATTATGTTATATTATCACTTTAGGTTGTTTCTTCTACCATATGGTTACTACTCAACTCAGTAGAGCTGCATCCCTGACGCAATGTTTTAATGCTTGCCACTACTACTAGTAGTATATAGTAAATTATGACTGTAATCTTCTAATGCATCAAAAGAACAGTTTTAAGTGGAAAATATGCTTCATCTGAGGAACTGGCTGCATCTGAGGATTCTCTTTTGTCTATGGACAGACTAGTCCATGACACTGTAAAAGGGTTAATACCATCAGACTGAAAAAGAATTATGACTACATATCATTAAATTGTGTTGCAGAGATTCCAAATAAAAGTTTGTTCTCATTGATCCAGCAAGTTTTACTCAAAACTCCATTTCTCTGGAGAACAGAAAGATGGATTTGCTGAATTCTTTATGAAAAAGCATGAAATGCATGATCAAGGCCAATAACAATTAAGCACAAGGGACTCTTGAAAATCTTCATAGGCAGACACTTATCATGAAAATTGGAAGAGTCAACATTAGACTGATCCAATAAAATTGTGAGTATATGATTTTCTGTTGGACATTTCAAGAAACAAGGCTGAAAACAGAATGATGTTAGACAAGGACACATTTCCCCATGCTGCCACAGACTGCTATTCTGGCTTACAAAATTAGTTGACTGATGTAAAATTTGATGCCACAAAGCAAACTATGGGAATCTTCCCGAAAAGTGAAAAAAAAAAAAAGATTAAAATGATTAATTTGCACAACAACAAAAGGGACACGTAGCAGTAAAGTATGTAACCATTTTTGAGAAAGAAAATGTAAATTTTATCCCATGTTTGCCTATACACCGTAAGAGGAGAAGATGCAGGTACAATCTGGCAGTTACATCTTCCAAGCAGCTGCTAAAATCTGCAAGTTCTTCTGCTGACTCTCAGTAGGGAAGTGATCAATGCATGTAGACACCAGTGGCAGCTGGTGAAATTTTAGGATAGGGGCGCCAGAGCCCGCCCTTCCTTTTTGACCCCTTGCACTTCTCATAAGCCCCACCCCTTATAGATTCCACCCATTGTGTCAGGAGTATACAGCCCAGCATCGCCAGACAGGGGGATATGCAGCACCGCCAGACAGGGGGATATGCAGCACCGCCAGACAGGGGGATATGCAGCACCGCCAGACAGGGGGATATGCAGCACCGCCAGACAGGGGGATATGCAGCACCGTCAGACAGGGGGATATGCAGCACCGCCAGACAGGGGGATATACAGCACCGCCAGACAGGGGGATATACAGCACCGCCAGACAGGGGGATATACAGCACCACAGACAGGGGTATATACAGCACCACAGACAGGGGTATATACAGCACCACAGACAGGGGTATATACAGCACCACAGATAGGGGTATATACAGCACCACAGATAGGGGTATATACAGCACCACAGACAGGGCCCCCCCCAGGCGTAGTCAGGACATCAAAATTCCGCAACTTACCCCATCTCGGAGCAGGCAGCAGGCAGAGCGGTGTCCGGCGAGTGGGGAGCAGGGAGCGAGCAGCAGGCAGAGCAGTGTCCGGTCCAGTGTCCGGCGAGCACGGAGTGAGCAGCAGGCAGAGCGGTGTCCGGTCTGGTGAGTGGCTTGGCTCCTCCGACGAAAAAGGCGTCCAATAGGATCGCCTGTCTTCTCCGCCAATCAGGAAAACTGTAACATACCGGTGCTTCCTGATTGGTGGAGAGCGGTTTAGTGTTAGAAAGGCAAATGTTCATTTGCCTTTCTAAGGGCTTGTGACGGCATGCTCTGCGCCACACTATTTTGAAGCCTATTCGAGCCTACGGCTCTAATGAGATGCTTCAAAGTAACACCCCGCAGCGGTAATTCATGCGGCCATGAATCTATCCATGGCATAGAGGGGGTGGCGAGGAGAGAGGGGTCGGCTCCCATGCGCCCTTAATGAATGGGCCGCCACTGGTAGACACAGACATCCGTTTAACAAGCAGCGGTAAATTACCTTTACTGAGTTCTCAGGCATTCTCAGAGGAGATCATAGCTCTCTGAGTGTCTGCTTATGAAATGTTGATCACTTCTTTTGAGGAGCGAAACGATCTACAAATGCTTAGAAGTGTGGAGAAGGTCTCTTGTTACTGTAATCTCATGAGGCAGTGAGAATACAGTAACCGAAAATCCGTGAAACACAGATGTCCGTTTATTAAGCAGCGGTGAATTACCCCTGCTGCGTTCATGGGGAATCTCAGGAGACCGCTCTCTCCCCAGTACCTCACACTACAGTGAATAACGTTAAATTCACCCTACACATTATAATATGAAAGGCGTAGTAATCGATGGACGTTATGTCTCACGTTCTGTTTCACCTCGCATGCGTTCATTTGCAGGGAACTAAGGTACAATCCGGTCCAGGTTTTACCAGCCACCTAAGAAGGGTTGGTTCTGGACCAGATTTTATGGTCCACTTGTGTACACCAGTAGATGTTATACATAAAGCAGGACTGGAGTAAAATATTACTCTTGGCCTGGGACTCAGGAAGCCATACATGAGAGAGCTACTGACCTGAAGTTTGCTTTGTGATAAAAAGAAAAGGTTTGCATTATCTTTGTTTTGTGGGTGACTGGGTGAAGCGCTTCACATGTGGGTTAGAAACCTGAAATGTTTAGTTCGTGCCTGAATGGCAAGGAATTATTTTCTGTTTTTGTTTGATTCTCATCAACTTTTTAAAATAAAACTGGCTACGAGTCAGATTTCTAAGAAAACCTGCTGTTTTGGGGCAGACATGTCGGACCATTTTGACACTTTTTTGGAACCAATGACATTTATACAGCGATCAGAAATGTAAATATCCACTGATTTCTGTGTAAATGTCATTGGCAGTGAAGGGGTTAACTGTGTTCCCTGGGTGTGTTCTAACTGTGGGGGGGGGCTGGGCTGTTATGGGCATAAGAGATCTAACTGATCCCAGTGACAGGGATCCGTAGATCTATGCCTGCACTGACAGAGCGGGGAACAGCCGTGTTTACATTGGCGGTTCCTCGCTCTTTGGCTCTGGCCACTCATCACGGCTCACCGGCAGGAATCGGGTCAGCCCGACCCGCGGGCACACTCCTCCACACTCCTAAATATACTGCGCGCAGTGTGGAAGGGGATATACACATACATAATCTCACAAAAGTGAGTACACCCTCACATTTTTGTAAATATTTTATTCTATCTTTTCATGTGACAACACTGAAGAAATTACATTTTGCTACAATGTAAAGTAGTGAGTGTACAGCTTGTATAACAGTGTAAATTTGCTCTCCCCCTCAAAATAACAACACACCGCCATTAATGTCTAAACCACTGACAACAAAAGTGAGTACACCCCTAAAAGAAAATTTTCAAATTGGGCCCAATTAGCCATTTTCCCTCCCAGTGTCATGTGACTTGTTAGTGTTACAAGGT
>BLSH010510154.1:6148-25263 GCA_018402905.1 Glandirana rugosa
ACAACATCTTCTCACAATATGGGAACCAAAACCCACATCCTCTAGACATCATCAGGGTACGACCAACTCCTTAAAATTACAAACCTTGTCCTACTGACGAGTACTTGTAAGTACAAGAACTCTAACACTTCACACTTGGTAAACCATATAATATGAGAAGTTTGTTAACAAATTGACAGAACCCCCGTGTCGACCTCTCTTCCAGAACATTACATCTATATGGTGTGAAAACTTAAACGAATTGTCTTTAGTACCCGTAAGACAGGCGATTACAGACCTCTAATCGAATGTTCATGAGCAGTCATCCTGTTCCAAACATTAAAATTCCTCAACCAGCATGGGACTACTACAGATCTCCTACACCCAAAACCAAGGGTATAACACTCTTCTACAACACATGGGAGAGAGATCTGCAGAGGTTCTTCTCAGAGGATCAGTGGAGGTCAGCATTTAAGAGCATTTCCAAGGCCACACACAGCGCCAGCCACTGGGAAATGATGTTGAAAATCTACAACAGATGGCGGTATACGCCGCATAGATTGGCCCTAATCTTTCCTGGGTCGTCTCCCAATTGCTGGCGTAATTGTGTCCAACACGATCATCTGCTGCATGTCCCAATATAAGAACCTTCTGGAATCGGATTTTCCACTTAAGATCCACAGTAACAAGATGCTTGACCAAACCTGATCCAGGGTTAGCAGTGCTTCACATTGGCATGTGGCAGTGGCAGTGACCACTCACATCCTCCTAGCGGCTCGCACACTCAAAGCTGGAAAGGAGACAAGGCCATCAGGGTGTCGGAAGTAAAAAAAAAAGTCCACAGACACCACACCTTTGAATGCCTCATAGCAGTTAATTCGCTATCAGGATTGTCCTTTGACAAGAACTGGAGTATCTGGACAACATATACTGGGAGTTATGGTTGTGGTTATACTTACAATAATAATTACAATTACAATTCTGATTTGGTATTCATCACAGGTACACACACTTTTCCTTCTCAGCGTCACCATTCATCCATACCTTTCTTACTTTTGCACTCAATTTTGGTTATTCCTTGCCTTTTCACCTACTGTTGGTCTCTATATCTGTTTCTGTGTACCCACACATCCCACTCTGCCACTAATTCTGTCCAACCTCACCGTCCTATCCACTTACCACACACTTATCATTTTCCCACAGGTTTTCATATCACATGCCAACTACATGACTCACCTATGTCCCAGTGCTCCCTCCCACCTCCTTGGCTGCCCATGGAGGGTGCCTTCGTATCACCCCCCACCATGGCTCCCAGCCATGATGTTACCGGGGTGTCCCGCTACCTCCGGCGGCTCACTGCTATGCACAGGCCATTTAAGTATTCCCCCCAGCTACTTGGGGGAGAGGGGGGCTGTCCACATCATGCTCCACCATATTACATGTGGAACGAATTTTTCTCTAATTTTCATTGTAGATTTTAACACGCCAGCTCCTGATGAATGGCCTACCTGCCACGAAATGCGTAGAGCTAACAATTGACGCGTTCTTTATCCTCACATTGCGCAATTGGTCTTACAATGTTTAACCATTTTTACTATCTCTACTAGGGGAATACCCCAGGGAGTTAAGGTCATGGGCTATGCAGCTTGATATGGTATTTATTTATTGTATAGATTAAATTGATGGATGGGGAACTTATATACTCTGTAATACCAGATATTTTATTTTATTACTGATGTTGTTTGCTTCTTTGGATCACATTTGTGACCTACTGTGTGTCAATATTTGATCATTTGGGGGGTCGTGGCCTGACACGACCAGCAGCGGACATCTTTTTGATGAGCTCCAGAGACCCTCATCCTCAATCCAGGGACATCCGCATCCTGGACACAATGGTGAGAGAAATACACACATCAGAGTGTCCCCCTATAATCCCTGCACCATCTCTGGCCAATATTGAGCGGTGGGTATGCCCAATTGCAGAGCTATTGATCCCGTCAGGGAGCTCACCTTTGGATGGCCTCCACCATCTTTAAGGCCTAGAGACATTTACAAGTCACAAAGAGCCTGCCATCCCCTCATCCAGGACAAACAAACCAACATCCGCAGGGCTCCTTCTCCTACATCAACTCCCCAACCTTTAAAGCGGACCATCCAGCAACCTCATTCTGTCAATTAGGCCGAGGTACATTGAGGCCTAGTGATGGCCGTCAAACCACGGAACTCAATTTCTCTTACGCCCAGCAGGCTCTCCCAGGGCTCTGGCAGTGTGGCTTACACCAGCTCCGACACCCCTGTACACCTTTTTGAGGGCCTTTGAGAGGGAAAGTGCCACCATCTGGTGTGGAATCAGCAGAGGTGTACTGAAGCATAGTGTGGCGCCCATCTTGGTACACCCACCCCATTATAATTGCAGTCACACATTTGGGCCTTAAAGACACAGGCCACCAAAAGATGATCACTTAAATTACTAGCTCTGCAGCAAGTGGAGAGAACCGGAGCATACAGAGCCCACATCAGCATACAAGTTAGAGCCATCCACAGCCCTGACAAACCAAAATCCCCAGCTAAACATGTCCCGCAAAAGGATTAACAAAGAGAAACCTGACTTCTTTTTTCTTTAAGCCAGCGGCACAGGTCAGTGATATCAATGATGAGGCTGGCGCGGCTGCGACCGCCACAGCTTACACTGATCTCTGTGATGAAATCCAGGATTCTCATATGTCACAACCTCACCCTGTCTCCCCTACACACCTAACAGAGGGTAATCAAGGCAGCCCTTCAAAGGTGAGAATGAGGATAGATGCACCATCACCACCAACTCCACTAATTGACTCCCAGGCTTTCAATTCCCTCCAGCCCAACCAGGCCCTGCACTCATCAATGGTGACATTCCCCACAACGGGCCAACCTGTAATGGATGCCACCTTAAAGGACATGCTCATGTCATTACAGTCGTCCTTAATGACTGATTTATCCTCACTTTTTGCTAAAATATCCACGGATATAACTAACATTGATAACAGAGTGTCCTACATAGACAATGGTTACCAATCTCATAGAGGTAGGTTGAGGAGGTAAAAGATGAGCAAGCATGGATGAGAGCCAAGCTGGCAGATTTGGAAGACAGGTCAGGACGAAACAATGTTAAGTTACGACGAATACCTGAATCTGTCCAGCAAGGTGACCAAAGGAGTTAATCCGCAATCTACTACCTGACCTGTCTCCAAGAAATATAATCATTGACCGCATTCATAGGATCGCAAAACCATCACACCTGGCAGCGTCCATACCCAGGGATGTACTGATGAGGGTGCACTTCTTCCACACAAAAGAAAGACTCCTCTCAGAAGCAAGAAACTCCTCACCACTCCCCTCATCCTATGATGGAATCCAGATTTTCCCAGATCTTTTAAGATACACACTACAATTAAGGTGCCAGCTCAATCCGGTAACAAAGGGCCTCCACAATCATAAAATCATATGCAAATGGAGATATCCAGCTACCATAATTGTTACAAGAAATGGGGCTACACATGTACTCTCCAATCTCAAAGACTGTTTACAACTCCTCCATACATGTGGCATCATCCCAGTTTCTCTGTCCGATGGCACTCTACCCATAGAAGAAACCACGGCACACTCAAAGGAGACAAACATCTTGACTTAGAGCTCTCCTAACACTCAAGATGGGCCAAGTCCAAAACTTCAAAATGTCTCTTCCCTGCTAATAGGTAAAAGCTACCCTGCTTTAAGTTCTACTCACTTAATAACTGTTCGTTCCCCTCACAGCGGTTTTAGCTGAATTCAGCACTTGTTACTCCACCTACTGTTTAAAAGAGTGACTGTTTCACCCATTTGTTTTGTTTTAGAATCCCGCACTATAATTCTAGCTTTACTGTTTAAAATACAGATCTGGTACCGACTTACACATCTACTAACTTGCAAGAAATAGAGTTCTCAAAGATTCACCACTGCCGCCTTTTGAACCACCCACCCAAATCCAGGGCTGGCCCAGGTTTTCTAACTGTAAGTGTGTGTGTCCCTCCTTTATAGCCAACACTTAACCACCATGACATTCAATATCTTATCACTTAACGTCAACGGGCTCAATCATCCAGCAAAAAGACACTCACTATGGAAAAAAGCCCTACAGATGAAATGTGACATTATGTATATCCAGGAGACACACTTTTTAGCCTCAAAGGCCCCAGCATACTCCAATAGACACTTCCAGCACATTTTTACAGCCTCCTTTAAAGAGAAAAAAAGAGGAGTTCTAATAGCGGTAAGAGACATATCTACATTCCTGCTCAAACAAATGATATCCGACCCCAACGGCAGATTTATCATTTTAGTCTGCAGTATAAACAAAGTAACGTATACTATCATCAACATATACGCACCCAAGACCCACCAAATACGCTTCTTAAATAGGGTTGAGCGAACCCTGACTGTAAAGTTCAGGTCTGTACCGGACTTTGGGGTACCCATTCCCCGAACCCGGGTATTTTTTGCGCCTTTTCTAAAGTTGCAGGGCAGGTAATCAACAAGCGTTTTACTTGTTTGCCCTTAGAAGCCATCACAGCCATGACTACTAATGGCATGGCTGTAATTGGCCAGTGCATCTTGTGACCCAGACTATTTTTGGCGGGTGTTGATTAGCTGCAGGGCAGCCAATCAACAAGTGTTTCACTAGTTTGCCCTTAGAAGCCATCACAGCCATGCCTACTAATGGTATGGCTGTGATAGGCTAGTGCATCATGTGACCCAGCCTCTATATGAGCTGGAGTCACGTATGCCGCGTGTCACATCGTCTCAGGCTAGTGTAGGGAGAGCATGCTGCCTGCGCTGTGAGGGATAGATTAACGATCTAATATGATCTCATCCTGCATTACAGACAGATTCCAGGCGGTGCTGTGAGGGGAAAGCTTAGCGTTCTAAAACCATCTGATACTAGACAAGGTAGAGTTTACTGGTCCTGTGAGGGACAGATTATTATTCTAAAAGCTTCTCCTACTGCTATAGGGAGAGGTTCCTGCTGGTGCTGTGAGGGGCAGATTATTGTTCTAAAATCATCTCCTACTGCTATAGGGAGAGGTTCCTGTTGCTCCTGTGAGGAACAGATTATTGTTCTAAAATCTTCTCCTACTGCTATAGGGAGAGGTTCCTGCTGGTGTTGTGAGGGACAGATTATTGTTCTAAAATCATCTCCTACTGCTATAGGGAGAGGTTCCTGCTGCTCCTCTGAGGGACAGATTATTGTTCTAAAATAATCACATACTGCTAGAGGGAGAGGTTCCTGCTGGTGCTGTGAGGGACAGATTATTGTTCTAAAATCATCTCCTAGTGCTATACGGAGAGGTTCCTGCTAGTGCTGTGAGGGACAGATTATTGTTCTAAAATTATCTCCTACTGCTATTGGAAGAGGTTCCTGCTGGTGCAGTGAGGGACAGATTATTGTACTAAAATCATCACATACTGCTAGAGTGAGAGGTTTCTGCTGGTGCTGTGAGGGACAGATTATTTTTCTAAAATCATCTCCTACTGCTATAGGGAGAGGTTCCTGCTGGTGCTGTGAGGGACAAATTATTTTTCTAAAATCATCTTCTACTGCTATAGGGAGAGGTTCCTGCTGGTGCTGTAAGGGACAGATTATTGTTCTAAAATCATCTCCTACTGCTATAGCGAGAGGTTCCTGCTGCTCCTGTGAGAAACAGATTATTTTTCTAAAATCATCTCTTACAGCTATAGGGAGAGGTTCCTGCTGGTGCTGTGAGGGACAGATTATTGTTCTAAAATCATCTCCTACTGCTATAGGGAGAGGTTCCTGCTGCTTCTGTGAGGGACAGATTATTGTTCTTAAATCATCTCCTACTGCTACAGGGAGAGGTTCCTGCTGCTCCTGTGAGGGACAGATTATTGTTCTAAAATCTTCTCCTACTGCTATAGAGAGAGGTTCCTGCTGGTGTTTTGAGGGACAGATTATTGTTCTAAAATCATCTCCTACTGCTATAGGGAGAGGTTCCTGCTGCTCCTCTGAGGGACAGATTATTGTTCTAAAATAATCACATACTGCTAGAGGGAGAGGTTCCTACTGGTGCTGTGAGGGACAGATTATTGTTCTAAAATCATCTCCTAGTGCTATAGGGAGAGGTTCCTGCTGGTGCTGTGAGGGACAGATTATTTTTCTAAAATAATCTCCTTCTGCTATAGGGAGAGGTTCCAGCTGGTGCTGTGAGGGACAGATTATTTTTCTAAAATCATCTCCTACTGCTATAGGGAGAGGTTCCAGCTGGTGCTGTGAGGGACAGATTATTGTTCTAAAATCATCTCCTACTGCTATAGCGAGAGGTTCCTGCTGCTCTTGTGAGAGACAGATTATTTTTCTAAAATCATCTCTTACAGCTATAGGGAGAGGTTCCCGCTGGTGCTGTGAGGGACAGATTATTGTTCTAAAATCATCTCCTACTGCTATAGGGACAGGTTCCTGCTGCTTCTGTGAGGGACAGATTATTGTTCTAAAATCATCACACACTGCTAGAGGGAAAGGTTCCTGCTGGTGCTGTGAGAGTCAGATTATTGTTCTAAAATCATCTCCTACTGCTATAGGGAGAGGTTCCTGCTGCTTCTGTGAGGGACAGATTATTGTTCTAAAATCATCACATACTGCTAGAGGGAGAGGTTCCTGCTGGTGCTGTGAGGGACAGATTGTTGTTCTAAAATCATCTCCCACTGCTATAGGGAGAGTCTCCTGCTGGTGCTGTGAGGGACAGATTATTGTTCTAAAATCATCTCATACTAGTGCTACAGGGAGAGGTTCCTGCTGCTCTTGTGAGGTACAGATTATTGTTCTAAAATCATATCATACTGCTAGAGGGAGAGGTTCCTGCTGGTGCTGTGAGGGACAGATTATTGTTCTAAAATCATATCATACTGGTGTAGGGAGAGGTTCCTGCTGCTGGTGTGAGCGGTGCATTTCTTGCACAAAAATAAAAATTGCGTCTATTTTACTGTTTTCCAAAAAAAAGAGGAAGAATTTATTCTTTTTTTTTGTATTAATAAATAGTGCTACATAGTACCTTTGCGGTCAGAATGAGGAGAGCGTCAAATAAGCGACGTGGTCGTGGTGCTGCTGGTGCTGCTGATGTTGGTGGTGTTGGTGAAGTTCCTGTTGCAAGGAGAGGACGTGGCCGATTTGTGCCAGCTACACGCACAAGTGAAACACCTTCTTCAGGTGCGAGTAGCCGACAGAACGTTCAACGTTATATGGTAGGCCTAAATTCCGCTTAACAAATGGTGAGGCCAGAACAAGTACCGGCGATAGATTGGGTGGCTGACAATGCCTCCAGTTCCTTCACATTGTCTCCCGCCCGGTCCCTCGATGAAAGCTCAGAATTGGCACCTGAACCCCATGGCCATTTGTCTTTCACCTCAGCCTCTTGTATATTGGTCAAGCAGTCTGAGCCCCAGGTCATGCAAGAGTCTCTCATGCTTTTTGATGACTCTCCTGGTGTGCTTTCCGTGGGCCATCCACATAGCTCTGCCCCAGAAGTGAAAGACATTGAGTGCACCGATGCCCAACCACTTCTGTTGCAGGATGAGGACATGGAAACACCAGTGCAGCATGTCTCTGATGACGACGAAGCACAAGTGCCAACTGCTGCGGCTTTCCACAGTGTGCAGACTGACAAGGAGGGCAGTGGTGAAGGGTGGGTGGAAGAGGATGTGGAGGAGGATGATGAGGTCCTAGACCCAACATGGAATGAAGGTCATGCGAGTGATGTGTGCAGTTTGGAGGAAGAGGTGGTGGTCGCACAGAGGCACCAGCACAGCAAAAGGAAGCAGGTTGCAAAAGCGGAGCGAGCATCCCTTAGACAGTATGCCTGCTACTACCCACCGCACCCAGGGACCTAGCACACTAAAGGCAGCTCAAAGGCGTTCCCCGGTGTGGCAGTTCTCCAGACAATGTGCTGATGACAAGACACGAGTGGTTTGCATGCTGTGCGATGAGAGCCTAAAGCGAGGCAAACATTTTCTAAACCTGAGCACAACCTGCATGACCAGGCATCTACATGCAAAGCATGAGCTGCAGTGGAATAAGCACCTCAAAATCCAAGAAAGGTCTTGGCCTCCTCCTGCTTCCTCTTTTGCTGCTGCCTCGGCCTCTTCCTCCACCTTTACAGTGCCAGTGTCACCTGCCACCCAGCAAACAGACGCTGTGACAGCAATGCCACCATGTCCGCCACCGTCCCCAAGCATTTCCACGCGGTCCCATTGAAGCTTACAGCTTTCCATCTCCCAAACACTGGAGAGAAAGAGGAAGTACCCCCCTACTCACACGCGATCCCTGGCCCTGAATGCCAGCATTTCAAAATGCCTGGCCTTTGAAATGCTGTCTGGTGGACACGGACAGTTGTAAAAACCTGATGGTGGTGGCTGTCCCACAGTACGTGCTTCCCATCCACCACTACTTTTCCAGGTGAGCCATCCCTTCCCTGCACAAACAAGATCAAGTATGCACGGCGCAACGCCATCTGTGACAAGGTCCACATAACCACTGATACGTGGACGGGCAGGGACGCTATATCTCGCTAACTGCACACGGGGCAAATATAGTGGTGGGTAGGCCTGAGGCGGCTAGCCATTTGGCGCATGTTCTTCTCCCACCGAGGCTTGCAGGGCATTTCTCTTTGCCTACTGTTGCCTCCTCCTCCTACTGCGCTTCCTCCTCCTCCTCTACCACCTCCTCATCCGCTCAGTGTAACACCTTCACCACCAACTTCAGCACATCCAGGGGAAATGAACGCAGGCTTTTTTAAAACTGATATGTTTGGGGGATAAACCCCACACTGTGCAGCAGCTGTGGACGGGCATTGAACAACAGACCGATGAGTGGTTGTTGCCACTGAGCCTCAAGCCCGGCCTGGTGGGGTGCGATAATGGGCGGAATCTCGTAGCAGCTCTGGGCCTAGCCGGTTTGACGCACATCCCTTGCCTGGCGAATGTGCTGAATTTGGTGGTGCAGAAATTTCTAAATAACTACTCGGATATGTCAGAGCTGCTGCAGAAAGTGTGGGCCGTCTGTGCGCACTTTCGGCGTTCTGACCCTGCAGCTGCTCGCCTGTCTGCCCTGCAGCGGAACTTCAGCCTTCCCGCTCACCGCCTCCTATGCGATGTGCCCACAAGGTGGAACTCCCCCTTGCACATGCTGGAGAGACTGTGCAAGCAGCAGCAGGCAATAGGGGAGTTTCAGCTGCAGCACGCACGGGTCAGTCGCTCTGCGGAACAGCACCACTTCACCACCAATGAGCGGGCCTCCATGCGAGACCTGTGTACCATATTGCGGTGTTTTGAGTACTCCACCAACATGGCTAGTGCCGATGACGCTGTTCTCAGCGTTACTATCCCAATTCTATGTCTCCTTGAAAAAACACTTCAGGCGATGATGGAAGAGGATGTGGCACAGGAGGAAGAGGAGGAGGAAGAGGGGTCATTTCCACGGTTATCAGGCCAGTCATTCACAATTGGCTTGGAGGGTGGGTTCCTGCACCAGCATAGGCCAGGTAATACATTTTCAAGCCAGGGAACAGTTCTGGAGGATGAGGAGGACGAGGAAGATGATGAGGAGGAGGAACCATGTTCACAGCAGGGTGGCACCCAACGCAGCTCGTGGGCATCACTGGAGCATGGCTGGGGGGATACGGAGGACATAGATGATACACCTCCCACAGAGGACAGCTTGTCTTTGCCTCTGGGCAGCCTGGCACACATGAGCGACTACATGCTGCAGTGCCTGCTCAATGACAGCCGAGTTGCCCACATTTTAACTTGTGCCATTTATTGGGTGGCCACCCTGCTGGATCCCCGTTACAAGGACAATGTGCCATCCTTAATTCCCTCACTGGAGCGTGATCGCAGATGCATGACTACAAGCGCACACTGGTAGACGCGCTGCTGAGGGCATTCCCAAATGACACAGGGGGCTCAGTGGAAGCACAAGGCAAAGGTGAAGGAGGAGGAAGAGGTCACCAACACAGCTGTGGCACCACCAGCACCTCAGAAGGCAGGGCTAGCATGGCCGAAATGTGGAAAAGCTTTGTCAGCAGCACGCCACAATAAACATCACCACCAGCTAATAGGCAACGTCTTAGCAGGAGGCAGCATTTCAGCAACATGGTGGAACAGTATGTGTGCACACGCCTACACGTACTGACTGATGGGTCTGCCCTATTCAACTTCTGGGTCTCCAAATTGGGCACATGGCCTGAGCTTGCCCTTTATGCCTTGGAGGTGCTGGCCTGCCCTGCAACCAGTGTATTGTCTGAATGTGTGTTTAGCACGGCAGGGGGTGTTATCACAGACAAGCGCAGCCGCCTGTGCCCAGCCAATGTGGACAAGCTAACGTTTATTTAAATGAACCAGGCATGGATCCCACAAGACTTGTCTGTACCTTGTGCAGAATAGACATTTAGACCAGCCTCACACAGCCATTGGTATTCTTGTTTTTTTTTTAATATGTATCAATATTTTGGGGGCTACCCCAATTAGAAAAAAAAAACAAACAAACAAAAAACAGTGTTGGCTACCTCCTCCTCTTCCTCCACCACCACTTCCACCTACACCGCCATGGTCACGGCCTAGTCAACCTCTAGGCCTCTACTCCACATTCACCTTCTCCTCCCATTTTTATTTTTTTTATGTGATTTTAAGTTATTTTCCTATCCACATTTGTTTGCAGGGCACTTGTCCTACTCTTACCCCAATTTTGCTTCCTTTTGCAGCCCTCTAGCCCTTTTCAGGACTTTTTTACAGCTATTTTTGTGCCCAAAAGTTCGGGTCACCATTGACTTCAATGGGGTTTGGGGTCCGGGCTCAAGTTCAGGCCAAGTTCGGTACCAAACCCGAACTTTTCCGCGAAGTTCGGCCGAACCCGACGAACCCGAACATCCAGGTGTCCGCTCAACTCTATTCTTAAATAGACTCCTGATCTAACAACCGTAAGTCATCCCACCTACAATGTTTCTAACTACTTGCAGGCAACACTACACCATACCCCCATCACTTAAAGTATTACTATGAAAATAGTTTCCTGGAACATAAAAGGTCTTAGGTCCCCGTCCAAACATATGAAAGTGCTTAGACACCTAAAAAGGCTAAATACTGACATTGCCCTCCTATAGGAAACCCATCTATTGTCGGGAGACTTCCACCATCTCCAAAAACTGTGGGTGGGCAAGGTCATTGGCTCCTCGGCAGTGGGCAGAAAAGCAGGAGTCATTATGCTTCTCCATAAAAGACTTAACTACAATATTATTTCAGTAGACAGCAACACTGCTGGGCGTATGACAACAGCACGCCTGCAGTTCCAAAATAAAGACATAAATATCACCAATGTATACGCTCCCAATTCGCCCTCGCTCACGTTTTTCTAGAATCTCACGCAGTGGATTCTAAAAGACCCTCTCACTCCACACCTAATTGGGGGAGGCTTCAACAGGTACATAACAATCAGGAGGACCGGTCCCACTGGGCCGTAAGACCCCGGACCTACATGCTACTCGTCCCTCCTTGCTTGACTATTTCCTTACAGTAACCCAATTAATAGACCCCTGGCATCTGTCCCACCCCCACAAATCAATTGCCAGATTAGACTACCTCCTAGTGTCACCATCACTACTACAACAAACTGGAGGCACAGATATCCATGAACTAGTGATATCTGATCATGCCCCTATCTCAGTCACGATAGAAACCCCCTCCCTGGCAAACACTCCCAACATTTGGAGATTCCCTTCTTTGTTGGCCCAAGATGATAAACTCCAAACAGTCTTAGAAGAAGCTTGGCACGAATTTATAGACACAAACTGGGAACATGTCTCCAATCAAAACTTATTATGGGACGAAGGGAAAGCCTTTTTACGAGGCAAAAATATCTCGTATGTGACCTTCTGTAAGAAAGAATCACTTAAAAAATACAAGACAGCTAGCCAGCGGCTTCGGGATGCCCAACTAAACTTAATCCTGAACGATACTCTGGACAACAGAACAGAATGGCAAGGGGCGAAACTAGACTTTGACACATGGGCGAAACGACAAGAGCACATAAAATACGCTCACCATGACCTACACTTACATAAACATGGCAAAAAAGCAGGCAAACTGTTGGCGAGACTCAGAAAAGGCCATTTCCTACCTACTAACATTACATTTCTAAGAGACAACCATGGCAACATAGCATCTTCCTCTCCAGAAATTAACAAGGTACTTCAGACCTTCTATGCTTCACTTTTTGCCCAACGGACTTCTCATAGGTGGACATTTTCCTAAAAATGCCAGCCTACCTCAGGTGAACTAGACTCACTTGAATGCACTGAATGCCCCCATCTCCCAGTCTGAAATCGAAGATGCCATCAGCTCCTTAGCCAATAACAAGTTCCCAGGTCCTGACGGTCTGACAGTAGAAATTTATAAATGAACTAAAAATTTCATCTCACCCACACTAAACCAAGTTTTTAACAGAATATGGGTTGGGGGACCATACCTCCCCTCTGGACAGCAAGCATATATAAAACTAATAGTGAAAAAGGGCAAGGACCCCATGGAACCAGGGTCTTACCATGCCATATCTTTATTGAACGTTGACTCTAAATTACTGTCAAAAATAATCGCCATTCGCCTGGCACTTATACTGCCGGAGTTGGTGCTTCCTGCGCAGGCATCAGCTAACATCAGAAAAGTACTGTCTGTGGATTATGCTAAAAATAACCCCTCCAAAGACATCGCCATAATTACGCTCTATGCCGAGAAAGCCTTTGACAACGTCAGCTTCCAATGGTTGTCAAAGGTGCTGGAAGACTTTGGATTTTCTGGGCCAATAACCCGTTTTATCCGAAGCCTATATTCCTGTCCCGCAGCCAGAGTGGTAGCAGCTGGCCTTGTCTCAGACCACATTCCACTACATAAGGGAACGAGACAGGGATGTCCCCTGTCCCTGCTATTATTTAATTTAGCACTGGAGCCATTATCCCGCTACCTAAACCTCCAAGCACCCCTACATGGTGTCAAGATAGGCAAAGAAGAACTGCGGACAGCCCTATTTGCTGATGACATTTTAATTTTTACGGCCAATCCCCACAAAGACATCCCACAAATCCAACACACTTTCCAACAATTCCAAATATGCGCCGCCTAAAAATAAATTTTACCAAAAATGAAGTCTTGCCCCTATGTAAACAAGGGAAGGAATCTTCGACTCCTTCCATTTCCCAATAGCACGACATCACATAACGTATCTGGGTGTGAACATAGGAAAGGATCCTGCCTCTATTTACTCCTTAAACTACCCCCCTAATCAAAAGAATCACTATTGAATTAGAGGTTTGGAGGGGCCTTCCCCTCTCGCTATTCGGGAGATGCCATTTATATAAAATGGTGAGCTTTTCTCGCCATCTTTATCCCATGCAGACAATTAAAAAGAATTCCAACTAGAACCCCAACATAACTTCCACCTTCATCAGGTGTCGTCATACGTAAACAACATCTGCCCAAGGCCTGAATTCAGGTTTGAACACACCTTCCTGGACAAAATAATCTAACTGGACAGTATTTCCACCTCGGCTATACCCCTCATACCTATATTCACCAAGCCCATAGACTTAACCTCAGCTAAAGCCTGGAACAAAGACCTGCAAATCGAAGACCTTCCTAAAACACTATTAGAGGGGTACAGGAGAACTCTTAAAATTAGCATCAATGAAATGTGGAGAGAAACACAATTCAGAATAATTCACAGGGCTTATAACCCCCTCTATAACATCCCCCAGGGTGGGAAAATTTGCTCTTTGTGCAAAACCCAGATTCCATCACTGATGCATCATTTCTGGAGCTGCCCACAAACCTCATCCCTCTGGCAACAAGTCCAAAGATATATAAAGGAAGTAACCTCCTTTCCGTTACACCCGCCACTTATGGTCTTTGGGTCAGAACCCAAACCACTCACTATCCATGCCCTATCAGCAGTTCATCTCCAGACTGATCACCTCTCCCACTGGATACATCTCTGCCTCCTAGCCTCCAGGAAAGCTATCCTAAAATACTGGATTAAACCCACTCTGCCAGCACTGGATGAAATTCAAAATCAAATGGTCCTATTACTCCGCAGAGACCTGCTAGACTGCTGGACCACCAACCAGTTGGTAAAGCACCGCTGCCTCCAAAAATGGTAAGCTTTCATACTGAAAACCTTCCCTAACAAGAACCTAGAAGACCTCAGACTCACCTTCATACAGGAATTATCAGGAGCCACCCTGATGTCCCCACCAATGGAGCGAACCTGCACTACCCGCACCTCCCCCACCCCCCCTCCACAACTACCATGAACATCTGACAAGAGACCTACTTCTAAGTCAAGAGCCATCACATCTCTTTTTACTTTTCATCGAATTTGTTATTGTGGACAACCAACTTCTCTCTCTCAATTTGTATATTTATTTATTTAAGCATTGATACACACTCACTTGTTACTTTTTCGACACTCTCTGAACCTGAATTAAGGTCATCCTTATTATTGGACGAGGACGGGAGCGCATCCCACCCTTCCCCACCTCTCGGGGGGGGCGGGGGCGTCCTAGTCCCCTTCTCTATCCAATTAACCTAGAAAAAGGTTTCACCAGGTTTGGATACAGGAAAAGACCTCATAGTTACCTTTATCCACTCCCCTGGACCCCACCCTCTCATACCCAGCCAACCAGGGCTTCCCCTCCTGCCCTCCCCTTAGAAACCATAACCTTTGTCTGTAATTTGCAATTTGCTGTTTGATTTGTATGGATACCCGGTTGTATACATGGATCTATCCTTACCCAATTATACAGGTTAATAAGGCTGTAATTCTATTATCTGCATTTTGTTGTATATCACGTGCCAACTTGAATAACGTGATTATAAAAAAGAAAAATAACTCAACACACTTAAGCCATTAATGTCTAAACAGCTGGCAACATAAGTGAGCACACCTCTAAATGAAAATGTCCAAAGCGTCAATATTTTGTGTGGCCACCATTATTTTCCAGCACTGCTTTAACCCTCTTGGGCATGGAGTTCACCAAAGCTTCACAGGTCGCCACTGGAGACCTCTTCCACTCCCCCATGATGACATCACAGAGCTGGTGGATGTTAGAGACCTTGCGCTCCTCCATCTTCCATTTGAGGATGCCCCACAGATGCTCAATAGGGTTTAGGTCTGGAAACATGCTTGGCCAGTCCATCACCTTTACCCTCAGCTTCTATAGCAAGGCAGTGGTCATCTTAGAGATGTGTTTGGGGTCGTTATAATGTTGGAATACTGTTTTGCAACCCAGTCTCCGAAGGGAGGGGCTCATGCTCTGCTTCAGTATGTCACAGTACATGTTGGCATTCATGGTTTCCTCAATGTACTGTAGCTCCCCACTGCTGGCAGCACTCATGCAACCCCAGACCATGACACTCCCACCACCATGCTTGAATGTAGGCAAGACACACTTGTGTTTGTACTCCCCACCTGGTTGCCACCACACATGCTTGACACTATCTGAACCAAATATGTTTATCTTGGTCTCATCAGACCACAGGACATGGTTCCAGTAGTCCATGTCCTTAGTCTGCTTGTCTTCAGCAAACTGTTTGTGGGCTTTCTTGTGTATCATCTTTAGAAGAGACTTCCTTCTGGGATGACAGCCATGCAGACCAATATGATGCAGTGTGCGGCGTATGGTCTGAGCACTGACAGGCTGAGCCCCCACCACTTCAACCTCTGCAGCAATGCTGGCAGCACTCATACGTCTATTTCCCAAATACAGCCTCTGGATATGACGCTGAGCATGTGCACTCAACTTCTTTGGTCGACCATGGTGAGACCTGTTCTGAGTTGAACCTGACCTGTTAAACCACTGTATGATCTTGGCCACCATGCTGCAGCTCAGTTTCGGGGTCTTGGCAATCATCTTATAGCCTAGGCCTCCTTTATGTAGAGCAGCAATTCTTTTTTTCAGATCCTCAGAGAGTTCTTTGCCATGAAGTGCCATGTTGAACTTCCAGTGACCAGTATGAGAGAGTGAGAGTGATAACACCAAATTCAACACACCTGCTCCCCATTCACACCTGAGACCTTGTAACACTAACGAGTCACATGGCACCGGGGAGAGAAAACGGCTAATTGGGCCCAATTTGGATATTTTCACTTAGGGTTGTACTCACTTTTGTTGCCAGTGGTTTAGACATTAATGGCTGTGTGTTGAGTTATTTTGAGGGGACAGCAAATTTACACTGTTATACAAGCTGTACTCTCACTACTTTACATTGTAGCAAAGTGTCATTTCTTCAGTGTTGTCACATGAAAAGATAGAATAAAATATTTCCAAAAATGTGAGGGGTGTGCTCACTTTTGTGAGATACTGTATGTTCTTAACAGATAAATGGTTATTGCAAAAAAATATCCTGTTCTGCCTGTTCAGACCATGCACCAATATCTATAATAATAGAAGAAGGATCTCACCAGGAAAATACATTTCTTTGGTGAGTGAACAACTCTATTATACAACACCCAACATACTCCAAAGAAATTTCCTCTCAACTAAAATAATTTTTTGACATCAACAAAGGATCAGTGTCTGACCCCGGAGTGGTATGGAATGCATGCAAAGCCTATGTCAGAGGAGTACTGATCAAACCCAGCTCTCACTTTAAAAAACAAAGGACGCAGCGTCTAGAATCACTCACTTCATTAATAACTAAATTGGAAGTTCAAAGTAAGCAAAGACCCCTCCCAACACTCTCAGCACAAATATTAAAATTAAGGCAGGAGATTAGGACACTACTTCTCCACTCATTTGAAAACCAACCGCGTCAACCTAAAGCATCCTCTTACTCTACAGCTAATATTCATTCATGCATAGTCATTATGCAGAGTCCAGTGGAACGCCTTCTCTGCTCCTATCCTTGGATGCAGAGAAGGCGTACGATAGAATCCATTGGTCTTACTTAAAATCAGTACTTCAAAAATTTGGATTTAGAGGTCATATTCTTAATGCCATGTTAGCACTCTATACCAACCCATCGGCCCGAGTCTTCTCGGCAGACATGCTCTCCCAACCATTCCACATTACAAACGGCACTAGACAGGGGTGCCCACTATCCCCATTAATATTTAACCTGCTCATGGAACCCCTAGCGGAACACATTAGAACTAACCCGTTGATTTCAGGTTCCAAAACTGGTCAAACATCCCACAAAATAAGTCTCATTGCGGACGATGTGATAATAATGATAACTAACTCAGCTTCTTCCCTGGCAGAGGTAGTGAGAATCCTCCAATGGTTCAGCAATGTGTCTTACAATAAGATAAATGTGTCTAAATCCTCCATCCTTGACCTGGGCATAGACGCCATAATGAGAAACTACAAACTCAACACTCTTTTACCTGGGCAGAACAGAGCATTTCATATCTAGGTATACAACTTACAAAGTCTGTGAAGAAGCTATTTACAGCTAATTACAAACCTTTTCTCAACAAACTGACAATAGACACCCAACAACTAAGAAAACATGAACTATCATAGTCCGGAAGATTGGAAGCATTTAAAATGCTGCACCTCCCTCAAATCCTCTACTTATTCAGAACCCTCCCTATCCCGATACCAAAATCCTACTTCAAATTCCTCCAGACCATCTATAATAAATTCATATGGAGAGGTAAAAAACCAAGATGTGCCCACATAAAACTAGTAAAACACAAACTAGCGGGTGGTACAGGCTCAATAGACTTTCTAGATTACTACCTATCCTCAATATTAACCCCACTGCAAGACTGGTTCCAGGCAAGTCCTCTAACCGTATGAGGCCAAATAGAAGCTGTAACATTACCACACTCAAATTTACAGAGATGGTTATTAACCACTTCAGCCCCGGAAGGATTTCACCCTTTAGGACCAGAGCACTTTTTGTGATTCGGCACTGCATCGCTTTAACTGACAATTGCGCGGTCGTGCGACGTTGTACCCAAACGAAACGTGTGTCCTTTTTTTCCCACAAATAGAGGTTTCTTTTGATGGCATTTGATCACCTCTGCGTCATTTCTGATCACCTCTATAAACAAAAAAAGAGCTACAATTTTGCAAAAAAAAAACATTTTTTTTCATCGATTTTGGTCGATTTATATTCTTTAAGAATTATATAATCCTGCGCTTGAGACCATGACAAAATTATATAATATGTGCTGCTAGCAGACAGGTCAAGGTGGAACTATAAACAGCATAAATAATAAAACTGCAGCGCACAGTCCAGGATATATAAATAGAGCTATATGGATCTGTAGAGGCAAGTATTAAAATAATGATGCTGTAGAGTCAGACGTGCAGCCCATCACCCGTGACACCACCACGCACAGCTTCTTACCAAAACTCACCAACCCCCTATTACGGGGGGGGGGGTCAGTGTGCGCCTCTTAATAGATAAAAGTGTCCACTGATCCAGCTAGGGAAGACAGAAGTCCAGGCCTGTACTGGCCATCGGGACTACCGGGAGTTTCCCAGTGGGCCGATGGCTCAGTGGGCCGGCCTCATCCTCACAAGGGTCCCCTCGATCTACCCGTCAATCACCGCCAGTCAGCTGATGGGTAGATCGGGGATTCAACTGCAGAGTAGCGCAGGGAGCGGCTGTGTATGAAGTTCTCATTCATGTGTCACGCTGCTCCCTGGCGCCCCCTCCTCTCTCCTTGTCCATTCCAATTGGCTTGTGACATCACCTGGGATGGATGAAGAGAGAGGAGGGGGCGGGGCCACCAGGGAGCAGCGTGACACACGAATGAGAACTTCATACACAGCAGCTCCCTGCGCCTCTCTGCAAGAGAAAGAAAAGACTGTGGTAACACTTAATTGATGTACCCCCATGTGCCCTGATATGCCCTGATGTACCCCCATGTGCCCTGATGTACCCCCATGTGCCCTGATGTTCCCCCATGTGCCCTGATGTACCCCCATGTGCCCTGATGTACCCCCTTTGTGCCCTGATTTACCCTTATGTGTCCTGATGCACCCTTATGTGCCCTGATGTGTCCCCATGTGCCCCCATGTGCCCTGATGTACCCCCATGTGCCCTGATGT
>BLSH010510154.1:59925-74729 GCA_018402905.1 Glandirana rugosa
AATAATCACAAAATATGAGTAATAAACATATCACCAAAACATAGTATAAGTAAATAAACAACGTGTATCCTTAAAATACTAAATTTCCCTTCGCGTGATGGTAGAAATATTAGAACAAATCGGAACTTGTGCGTGGTCCAAATATCGTCGTCTGGGCATAGGGATAGATAGAAGTCTTGATATGTAT
This sequence comes from Glandirana rugosa, assembly GCA_018402905.1. Classification (NCBI taxonomy): domain Eukaryota; kingdom Metazoa; phylum Chordata; class Amphibia; order Anura; family Ranidae; genus Glandirana; species Glandirana rugosa. The sequence continues at coordinate 60,113 of BLSH010510154.1, forward strand.
CATCGCGTCCCAAGGATTTATGTACAAAGTATATCAGGGTTTGGGGAGAGGGTATATAACGTAATCGATTAAGCGGAAACGGATAAAAGTCGTATACGACGACTCATCTCAACTCGCTTGGAGACCTTCAAGCCCAAGACGACCATGTCCGTGCGATCGTTCGGGTTCCGCCCGGACCCGGACCCGGACTTTGTCCCGAAGTTCGGACGGACCAGCAGAACCCGAACTTCCAGAGGTTCGCTCAACTCTACTCAGCAGCATATGCTGAAAATAGGCAAAGGCGAATTAGCTAATGCAATATATGGGAGAGGGGTTTGGGACTATATGAAACATGTATTTAGGAACCCTGCGCTACTATGTATAGTTCTGAAGATAGATAGGGATACGGGTCTGCTGCTATAAACCTGGTGCGTGTTCAAGGCTAAACAAGATTATAAAGATGGTAGTGCGCTTCCCTTTAAATCATAAAATTCCTATGTGCAACAAATAAATGAATATGATACAAAACCACTATACAAATAATGAGTATAAAACACTAATAACAACAACTGTGATGGTACAACAAACAGTATGTAAATATATCTTCCCAATAAATCCATACAGTGATAAAGTGCTAGTGCATAGAGATCAGATACATCTACTGGTCCCTGTGTAAATATATATATAATTTGTGGTGAGAATAAAAGTCCAAAGTATGAATCCGTGAATATTGTGCAGGTAAACAACACCTCCTGTGTCCCTCCACCTTCACATTTATGCACTCACCTCCATAGATGACCAAGCCTGGTCACCATGCGCCTTCCCCTTTAAGGGGCACAAACAATCCCTTGATGAGCAGATATAGACTGCTCCAATGTAGAGGATCCTAGGTGGTCCACAGTGGCAGCACTCATAAAGCATTAAAGGAAAACTGACATAGCGCTGAATTGTTTTAAATACCTTTTATTTAAAAAACAGCTAAAAAACTCACATGTTCCTGTGCACAGTTGCTTGGTGCACTCAGATGACACACATCCACTTGTATGGGTGTGCAGCTCCTTTTAGGATCACTCGTGTGGTCGCAGCAGCAGCCAGCTGGCAGTACACAAAAACTTCATGCTTGGGCATGCTGACGTCACTAGGTCCTGTCTCCGATGTACGTTTCATCACCTATCCAGGTGACCTTATCAAGGAGAATCCTTGGTTGTTATTAGTGTTTTATACTCATTATTTATATCTTGGTTTTGTATCATATTAATTTGTTTGTTGCACATAGGAATTTTATGATTTAAAGGGAAGCGCTCTACCATCTTTATATGAAACATGCAGCCAGGGAGGCATCACGACATAGATGTGTCTGGCGGGTACATTGTGAGTTGTGGAGTATTATTGTAAGCGCATAGACATTCCAAGCCATATATATGTACATAAATAGAAATATACTCAGCACTGCTATAATGACAGTCCGGGGTGACTGGACAGGCTGTATGGTCGTCTTAGGGCAGCACCTTGCCAGAAGTAGAACAGGCTTCTAAGTAAACAAAAAAGACAAGCAGGTGCGCCTCTAAGTGTAAACCATAAAAGTAGTCTTTTATTAAAACAAACAAGTGGTTCTCACAAACAGTGATGTAGTAAGAGCATGGCAGTATCAGCTACTGCTGGCTATGTCCCGACATCTCTGGCTTGTCCAGGGGAGAAGGAAGGCTGTGGCAGGCTCCAGGCTGTATCAGGTGTATGTCAGTGGTTTCTGGCACTTCCTGGTCTTTAGTCTGGAGTAGCGCGACGTCACTTCCGGTTCCGGCTGGTCAGCACGATGACGCACTTCTGGCGACACATTCTTGAGGCCTACGCCCCTTCTTCAGGCCTGAAGACGGGGCATAGGCCTCGAGAACGCGTCGCCGGAAGTGCGTCATAGAGCAATTTTTCATTCACACCTACACATGACTGGCTACACATGGCAACACTTGGCATCAGTCAGTCATCAGCCATGAACCCCACCTAATTATCATACCTCTGAATGTCATTCAGGTGGATTGAAAGGTTAGATATAGTGTAGTTGATTTACTAAAGGATTAAAGAGTGTTTACTTAGGTAGGTATGTAAATGTGGTTGTTTTGCTGCAGAAGCAGAGTCTCAAACTGAGTGTTTACTAAACTTAATAAAAAAAAATATCACTTCAACCATCCAATCATTTTCTAGAAAAAAATTCAAATTCTCTTTTTTTTTAAATCCCCATGACATGTTCACTGAATGTTCAATTTAAACACCGCCAGTAAATAGGTAATAGGATCCTTTGCAAAATTTCTCATTCACCACCACCCCTACCAATGGTATGAAAGTGCTCAATAACCCTAGGAACAAAACGGATGCTTACTCTTACTTTGCCAAACTATTGCTAAAGATAACATGGGTGGGTATAGTCCCCTAGGCATGGGAAAGCCAAATGTATGTGTTTAGTGTGTCCATGAGGTATTATATGAGAATGCTTATGGTTGGTCTAATACATAAATGTAATTTAGTATACAAAAAAAATGTGATCTACAGCTGTGATTTAGCTATTTCAGTCCAAACTGAATTTCAAAATGGACTTTTTATTTCTAGTTACAATGCATATGTTTACAGCTAACAGTTATGTTTTACACACACACACACACACACACACATAATTATACAGTATATATACTGTATATATGGACTATATATATATCAAATTAAAATGCACTTACACTCTTTGTATGTAATTCCCTGTAAATCATTTATGGTAAACATGCTTAAAGGTTACAGCCATACTCTGAACTTTATCTTTCAGTTATTATATTTTTGCAAAGTATTTTGTTTAATAAAGTAAAATGTCAAAGAGTTCAGCAGCAAAGAGCTGCAGTCACTGGTAAATTAAGTTCATGTAAATTGTGATATTTATTAGGCTTCAAATTATACACTATGAAAACAGATATTTCCACCCCTGCCTAGCATTTACCTCATTTATATTTTTTATTGGCTATAGTGCTTAGAGAATAAGGCAGAAAGCATAACCTGGAAACTGAGTTTTTCTGCAGAAATAGTTTTTCCATATTAACAACTCTTCAGTCACAGTAGGAGGTTGCTTTTAAGAAAAAATTCAAAATAAAGCATCAGCTTCTTTTTTTAAGTTTGTTTTGAATACTAGCTTTTTACATATACTCTGAAAACACATTGAACTTTTAAAATACAGGGTTTAGAAACATTCTAAAACTCTATGACCGCCATATATTCTTAATAATTGACTGTTTCTCAAAATGTATTGCTGCATCCCCCAATTTTGGTAATAAGCTCTGTCCACCAACCAATAATCTTATAATAACAATTGTCCTGTTTTTTTATTATTCTTTTATTAAATTTTTACAATTATAAAAAAGACAACCATTTGTAACGAGAACAGCAAAGCAAGAATTACATTAGGGGGCAGGGTAACAAGTACACAACATCCCTGGTTGATTGTAGCAACATACACAAATATTATATCTTGAAGGATAGGTAAATGCTATGTCACGTACCCCGGTGCACATTCTAGCTAAAGTCATGGCTAAACGGGGGCCTATATTAAAATCCAACTATTACCCTACATCACCCTCATACTGGCCCTCCACTGTACAGACAGTGGTGCATGCTGATCACAACAAAAAACATCTAATTACCAAATCTCATATCCCCTCTACCTGTGGGCGGACAGCATTAGTTTACAACGCTCCCCGGAGACCCCTATGTGTCCTTTACCTCCCATGCACCCCTCATGCTGACGCCAATCCACCTAGAGTCCACCAGGCACAGCTCCCCCTTCACACATTCCAAGATCCGCTGGTCGATACCTCCTACCATCCTGGGCCTGACCGGCCCTACCAAAAAGCAGATCCCTGGGTGACTCTCCTCCCATAGCAAGGTCAGCATTATGGTATTTCCTAACCCCTGATTCTGTTTAAGCTACTGCATTTAACATTTAGCTCTACCTAAAATATCCAAAGGTAATCAAGGTCAGGAGAACGGGAAGAAACCCGAAAGCTGCAGTCCCATTTTGAGGGCAGGAGACTCTTATTTTTGGGTAAAAGCCACCCTGGAGGTATCACGTGGCCAGCAACTATTGCCGGTCTTCTATCAGAGAGTCAAGGCGGGGTGCAACCCCTCGGCCCCCCCTAACCAAAGTTCCTTATTCATTCCCGTACAGATAAATGACCCCTTAGATAAGCAAACAAATAATACTTAATAGGCCATCGTTGCCTTTACCTTCCCACTGCTCTGTGAGAATAGAAAAAGCCCTCTCCTGACCCCTACCCCAGTGGGTCAAGGAAGGGAATCTAATACCACAAAAAAAAGAAAGTAAAAAAGAGAAAAAAAGGAGCAGAAGATTAGAAAAGAAAAGCAAAAAAGGGCTAACCCTGGCCTCCACCCCTCTAACGGCCACGCCTAATCCCCCCAGATCTTTATTGTTTAAACTGAACAAGAAAAGCAATCAGTGTGTGAGAATGTGTAAGTAAAATGTATCCAAGGCAGCCAGGTATCCTTAACTTCTCCCTACCATAAAGGGCTGCTGTCATATTCCATTGTCTTAATTTCTTCCACTTTAGTGAACCATTTTTTCAAGGTTGGCATCACACTACCCCTCCATAACTCTGGGATACAATCTTGGGCGGCATTCAGCACGGGTGCTATCAACGTTTTTTTGTAATGATGCAAGGGGACCAAATTAAGGTGCAGGAGGAATCCCAAGGGTTCCCTCCCAAGATAAACAGATGGCAATTGTTTAATCCCATTCCCCACCTCCTGCCAGAAGTGGGCAAGGAGTGGACACTGCCAGAAAATGTGTAGCAGTGTCCCAGACGCCAGCACATTTTAGATGTTTGTGGGAAGGCGTTATTTAGTGAAGTTGGAACCCTGTGCCACCTAGCGAGTAATTTATATCCCTGTTCTTGGAAACAATTTACTATGGAGGATTTATGAGCCAGTAAGATTAACTATTAATTTGTTGTCTTGAAAGAGAGATTTGTAGTTATGCTTCCCAATGACGAATGTATGGTGGGGTATAGTCTTCTAAAGGCTAAATTAACTGTTTGTACAAAAAAGACAACATGTGTGGAACGTACTTACCTGCCATGCATATATGCTCAAATGGTGTAAATTGTCTAGCATATAATCCTGCGTCCGGTAAGGACTGTAAGAAATGAGACAGTTGGAAGGCTGACCAAGGGCTCAGGTAAGGCTGTGTGAGGTCAAATATATCTTGAGAGCACATCCAGCCTTGTGGGGTAATAAAATGCATACAACTGGTCCTGCCCGTTGCTGCCAACCCTCTTAACTGTAAGAAATGAGACAGTTGGAAGGCTGACCAAGGACTCAGGGGAGGCTGTATGAGGTAGAATATATCTTGAGAGGACATCCAGCCTTGTGGGGTAACAAAATGCATACATCTGGTCCTGCCCGTTGCTGCCAACCCTCTTATCTCTTTATTGTCCATCCCAGGCATAAAGTCTGCGTTATTGATCACTGGATTTAAAGGAGATGGGTGGCGGGAAAAACCTTTCAATGCAAATATATAAGTGAAGGCTGCAATCGTTGCCCCAATAGTAGGATGAGACTTCAGCCCTGAGTAGTTTTTGTGTGTGACACTTGGGAGTAAAGCCAAGGGGATTGGCATGGTTTTTTGTTCGATTTGCACCCAAGATTTGATCTGCAAAGGTATACACCATGATACCACAAAGATGTACTGCTCTATGGTAAGAGACCAAGTCAGGTAAGCCAAATCCCCCTGAAGTTTGGGCAAAATTATCACAGAGTAACAAAGTCTAGGTGCTTTATTGCTCCACACAAAATGGGCCAGCATCTTCTGACATTAAAGAAAAAAAGCTTGAGGAAGTTTAATAGGTGTCGCTTGCATTAAATATAGGATCTGGGGCAGCAGTGTCATTTTAAATGCGCTGCATCTCCCATACTAAGTAAGAGTAATTGACCGCCAGAGTTGGAGATGCAGCCACATTTTAGTTAGTAATGGACAGAAGTTAGTCTCATATAATGAGGAGGTGTCTGGGGTTAATTTGACCCCCAAGTATTTCAAAAAGGACGAGACCTGTTGAAATCTATAGAGGCCTTCTAGACTCATGATGCACTCGGTGGTGACCATTGTTCTTGAGATCTGGACACTGAGGAGATATACAGTAATAGCATTGTATATATACTGTATTTTCTCAGTTTCCTCAAGGGTTGAACATATTATTTGTTCTTTCTTCATGTGAAATATTGATTCCACTGGTTTTACTTTATGAAATGCTTTCAGCAATTTTCTCACTCCTTTTTTGATATATACGTGTGCAATGGTTAGAATTCATAGTAAATCTATTATGAAAAAATATTTTACCATTTAAAAAAAACATCACAGAAAATTTCCACTAGAGTTTATCCTAATTCAAATCCAACTTTTCATGTCGTACTGCTTTATACATTGGAGAAATAGCAAACTGAATTTTGTGGCAAATTCTGGGAAAATTTATCAAAAAAAAAAAAAGTACCTTGTGTAATGCCAACCCTAGAGTGCAGACCCTTGAGATAAAAACTTCAACGGTATCTAAACCCAAGAGCAAAAATATAATACATTACAGCTCTAGAACTAGAGAATAGCCATGCATGCCACTGTATTGCTCTGACTCTATAAATACTGTACATGCAAAGTATGTCTTTTATAAAACAAGCAATACATGGTTAGATTTCTACTGGTGATGAAGCTTAGCTGATCATCACATGTACTTACCTGGGAAGAGTTATTAAAGGTCTATTACTGTGAGAACATTGTATTCTCATGACTGTATGTAGTTTATATATGTAAGTATGTAAACAAAACAATAAGGTGGCATTGAATACAACAAATACAGATGATACTCGAAAAGTTAGAATATAGTGCAAAAGTTAATTTATTTCAGTAATGCAACTTAAAAGGTGAAACTAATATATGAGATAGACTCATTACATGCAAAGCAAGATAGTTCAAGCCCTGATTTGTCATAATTGTGATGATTATGGCTTACAACTCATGAAAACCCAAAATCCACAATCTCAGAAAATTAGAATATTACATGCAATCAATAAAACAAGGATTGTACATAGAACAATATCAGACCTCTGAAAAGTATAAGCATGCATATGTACTCAGTACTTGGTTTGGACCCCTTTTGCAGCAATTACTGCCTCAATGCGGCGTGGCATGGAAGCTATCAGCCTGTGGCACTGCTGAGGTGTTATGGAAGACCAGGATGCTTCAAAAAATGGCCTTCAGCTCTTCTGCATTGTTCGGTCTCATGTCTCTCATCTTTCCCTTGGCAATGCCCCATCGATTCTCTATGGGGTTCAGGAAAGGCGAGTTTGCTGGCCAATCAAGCACAGTAATCATTGAACCAGGTTTTGGTGCTTTTGGCAGTGTGGGCAGGTGCCAAGTCCTGCTGGAAAATGAAGTCAGCATCCCCATAGAGCTCGTCTGTGGAAGGAAGCATGAAGTGCTTCAAAATCTACTGGTAGACAGCTGCGTTGACCCTGGACTTAATGAAGCACAGTGGACCAACACCAGCAGATGAAATGGCTCCCCAAATCAACACAGACTGTGGAAACTTCACACTGGACTTCAAGCATCTTGCAGTGTGTGCCTCTCCATTCTTCCCCCATACTCTGGGTCCTTGGTTTCCAAATGAGATGCAAAATTTGCTCTCATCAGAAAAGAGGACTTTGGACCACTGGGTTACAGACCAGGTCTGTTTTTCTTTAGCCCAGGTAAGATGCTTTTGACGTTGTTTGTTGTTCAGGAGCAGCTTGACAAGAGGAATATGACATTTGAAGCCCATGTCCAGGATCCGTCTGTGTGTGGTGGCTCTTGATGCACTGACTCCAGCCTCAGTCCACTCCTTGTGAAAGTCCCCAACACCTTTGAATGGCCTTTTCCTGACAATCCTCTCCAGGCTGCGGTCATCTCTTTTGCTTGTGCACCTTTTCCTTCCACGCTTTTCCCTTCCACATAACTTGATTTGCTTTGATACAGCACTTTGGGAACATCCAACTTCTTTTGCAAATACCTTTTGAGGCTTTCCCTCCTTATGGAGGGTGTCAATTATGGTTTTCTGCACAACTGTCAGGTCAGCAGTCTTTCCCATGATTGTGATTCCTACTGAACCAGACTGAGAGACCATTTAAAGGCTCAGGAACCCTTTGCAGGTGTTATGTTAATTAGATGATTAGAGTGGGACACTTTGAGCCTAGAATATTGCACCTTTTCACAATATTCTAATTTTCTGAGATTGTGGATTTGGGGTTTTCATGAGCTGTAAGCCACAATCATCACAATTATGACAAATCACAGCTTGAACTATCTTGCTTTGCATGTAATGAGTCAATTCGCATATATTAGTTTCCCCTATTAAGTTGCATTACTGAAATTCTAATTTTTTGAGTATCACCTGTATTCCACAGCAGCACAACAACTACAATCAAATCACATCAAAACCATGTGAAATAAGGGAAAATAAAACAAATGTTCATAAAAAAGTCCAACCAAGGGGGATAGAACTGGTGTATTAACGAAGAACAAAAATCTATACTGCATATTGTGGGGGGTTAGCTCAATGGGGATCACTTTCCCTGGAAAAAGGCAGTCCAAATGGCAGGTTTGCTTAAAAAATCTGGCTTATAGCCAGGTTTATTTAAAAGGCTGTAAAAATCAAATAAACAAAACAGAAAATAAATCCTCACCATCCAGGCACTAACTAAAAATTTCAGTTTTTCCTAATTGAGAGGTGAAGGGCTTCTCCCAGACAACCACAAAACATGAAAAGCACAAACCTTTTTGTCTCAGTCCATAGACTCCAGTGGACCACAAAATCTGGTCCGGAACCAAGCCCGCAAAGGTGGCTGGCAAAACTAGGACCAGATTCACCTTAGTCGTCTCCAAATGAACAGATGTGAGGCAACACATATTGTCCATCGATCACCTCACCTCAAATAACGTCCCATATTCCCCCCTTTGCTCAAGCCCCTGCAGCTGAGTGACTGTCCCAACCAGACAGTGGACCCGGGAAAGGGCATCTGCATTATTCTAGAGTTTCCCCACTCTGTGCTCCACTGTGAACTTGAATGCTTGCAGAGCGAGGAACCACCTTGTCACCCGACTGTTTTTCTCCTTGTTATCACACATCCACTTAAGAGGAGCATGGTCAGTGACCAATTTGAATGGTCCCCCCAATAGGTAATATTTCAGGGCATCTAAGGCCCATTTAATTGCTAAACATTCCTTCTCATCAATGGCATAGTTCTTCTCTTGTCTGTTCCTCCCCATTTCTGACCTGGGACAACATTTGAAATGCCTTCTCTACCTCCGGATTCAACTTGATCATGACGGACCCTCTACCCTTCATCACATCTGTCAGTGGGGCTGCAATATTATTATATAAAATGGTGCAGCGCTATTAGCTCAATAAATCATGAGTCCATAAAACCGCAAATCCAAGAAATGGTAAGTGTTCAAAGATGAAACAAGCAGAAAAAGTCCCAATCCGTGTCAGAAAGGAAAACAGGATCACACTGGTGCCACTCAACACCCCTGCTGATATACTCTTACCAGAGAGCATGCGACCCCCTGATAAGAGTGGTCAAACACGCTTTATTTATGAGTTGGATGGTCTCCCTTCCTGCTGCTGCAATCAGGTAGTCTCCCCTCCTGCTGCTGTATTCACTACAAACTTTTGGCCCAGCTGTTGAACCCGACCTCCAAGTCACTCAGATGGAAGGATCAATCCAGACCTTTAGATTCAATCCAGGTCAATGACACAGGGACAACTGAAGCCAAAGCATCAGAATTGTAGCCTGTCAACTAGAATTTCTGAAGAAGGGCAGCAATGGAAGCCTATATAAAAATTCCATGACAATTGTACTCCAGGACATCAGAAAAACGTTCCCCACTCAAGGGGTCCACGCTTTGGAATGGGGTGCACAGCTCCCACTGTGCTCACTAGGTATGGCACTCCTCGATTCCTCTGGGGCTGCAATGGTGGCGAAATTGGGAATAAAGTGCCTGCAGTATCCTGTGATCCCAAGAAATGCACAAACTTGCTTTTTATTAATAGATTGGGGCCACTTTTGAACTGCCTCAATTTTATTGATCCGAGGTTTGATCAGCCCCCGACCAATAATGTAGCCAAAGCATGTGGCCTCCTACAAGTCTATGGCACGCTTCCTGGGGTTGGTGGTTGAGGGTTGGGGTTGAGTCCTGCTTTCCTAAGGGAATCTACTACTGCTTGTCCCCGGAGCAAACGGGATATCCTATCTGGGCTGTGGATGACTACATCGTCCAAATAGGTGGCTGCATATTGCCGATGTGGTCTTAAGGATTTATCCATCATTCTCTGAAACGAGACAGGAGCACCATGCAAGCCAAAAGGCATCTGCTTATACTGGAAGGACCCCTCGGGGGGTAGAAAACACAGTTTTCTCTTTCCCCAACTCCATTAGGGTATCTGCCAATAACTTTTAGCCAGGTGTAATGTAATTATGTACCGGGCACTACCCAATCTGTCAACAAGCTCGTCGACCAGAGGCATTGGGTACGCATCAAATTTGGGCACGCTGTTTAACTTTCTGAAATCATTACAAAATCTTATCATTCCATCTGCTTTTGGAACGAATACTATGGGACTGGACCAATCACTGTGGGGCTCCTCTATCACGTCCATCTCTAACATGTTCTTTACTTCATTTGCAACTGCTTCTTGCCTGGTTTTGGGTATTCTATAGGGCTTTACGTTTACGCGAACACCTTGTTCCGTAATTATGTCATGCTGTATAACTGTGGTCAGTCCGTGCAGGTGAGAGAAAAAGTCTCTATTCTAATTCATAAATTCGATGCAATGGATTAAGCTGAGGAGGAGGATATACACATTGTGAAAATGCACACATGTGGTGTTACTGTGGTGTGGTGCACTAAGGGCACAGGCACACCAGGATGAAGCATGATAAAAAAAGTGGACAAAAGCAAAAATGGGTCCGAGTATCTGAGGTTAAAAGTGGAAATAAAGGCTTAGCAGTGAAAAGTTTAAGCCATAACACAAGAACCTTTTTCCACTAATAGATTTTTCTGGAATTGGTGTAATTCCGCTATGACAATAGCTTGCTACTTATGGACTTTATTTGAAAATAGCTAACATATTACCCTCAAAAAGAGCAGAATATTCACCCCATAGACTTTAATAAGGTTTGTCGCTATGTTTGCTAGGTTTGCAGGCTTCCACATGGTTTCCTAAACCTCCAGTGAACTGAAATTTCTGGTTCACTCATCCCTAATTTGGATGAATTTTGGAAGTTCCCTTTCATCTTTTTCATTTTCCTCAGCCTTTTTTCCCCTTCTCTCCACCCTCCAACATGCTCATACCTTTCTTCTTCTTTGCAATGCCATCCACTCTCCTCAAACTCTCATTTCCTTAGCCCATTCTCCACCCCACAACCTGTACATATCTCCCTTACTTTTGCCCTCTCAATATTACTGCACTTATAACCTCCTGCTCATTCTGAGCCCACACAATGTAACCATTTCCACTTCACTGCAGCACCTGCCCTCATATAAATCCCACTCCCACTTTACTGCCCTCACCCTCTTACTACTCCTAACATCTGGGCATATCACCCAAACCCTGGCATTCCTTCAGCCAACTCTCACCCCCAGAATTGGCAGTCTACATTCGCTGGCAGTAGCTGTAACTCCCCCTCTCTTATCTCAATTCCCCTGATTCCACGAGTCAGCCCCTCCCTCCTTATGTGTGCCCTCTGCAATGCCCGCTCAGTTTCTAACAAACTTGCCTCTGTCTGCCTCTTTTCCTCTCCAACTCCCTCAACCTACTTGCTATTACTGAAACCTGGCTCCAGGGATCCAACACTGCCTCTCCAGCTGCCCTCTCCCATGGTGTCCTCCTCTGGACTCACTCGCCCAGACCCAGCAGATGAAAAGGAGGCTGAACTGGACTACTCTCCTCACAAAGCCACTTGCTTCCTCTTTCCCTCTGTTCTTTTGAAGTGCACTGCATTTGTCTTTTTTCTCCAGTTTGTCTGAGGATTGCATGAATTTACAGCATAACTACCCTACTTTCTCTTCTCTGAAGTACCCGCCACCATTACCATTTCAATCAACATTAACACCTTAACCACTTTTCAACTACTCAACTTAACCTACTCTTTTAACCTAACACAATGGACACAAATCCCCACTCACTCCAATGGCAACACACTCCACCTCGTATTCTCCCACTTCTGCCCTCACAGCAACCTCTCTAACACCCCCTTTCCTGTCTCAGATCATAACCTTATCTGGTTCACACTCTCCCTGTCTTCTATCATCCATGCCACTAGGGTTGGGCCAAACACCTCAGTTCGCACCAGCACTCCCGAACATGGAAAAAGTTTGGACCCTAACCGGGAATCCTAGCAAAGTCTATGGGACACCACCTTGAAAAATCAAAAGTCCCCATTTTGAAGGCTTATATGCAAGTTATTGGACATAAAAAGGATATGGGGGCCCGGGTACTTTTTTTAAAAAAAAAAAAAGATCATTTTAAAGGAGCAGTGATTTTATTGATGCTTAAAGTGAAACAATAAAAATGAAAAATTCCTTTAAATATAGTTCTTGGGCAGTCCCCTTAGTCTGCCTGTAAAGTGGTGCATCTGTACAGTGTATAGAGCCTGCTGCAGCACAACTGACATATAGAAAGAAAACAGAATTACATTTAAATCGATTTTTCAGGCTGCATACCATTGCCAGCAATATAAAAATCCAAAAAAAAAGCAGAACCCCATGTTAAAATTAAAAAGAAAAATGGCATGGGGTCCCCCCAAAATCCATACCAGACCCTTTTCCGAGAATGCAGTCTGGCAGCCCAAGAAATGGGGTGAGATCTGGGGGCCCCCTTATTGAAGAGGGCTTCCAGTTTCCAATAAGCTCCATGCCAACAGACTCTCACAATTACCTCCCACGGTTGAGGGGAAGAGGCCCTTGTCCCCATCAACATGAGAACTTATTTATTTCAAAGTGCCAACATGGAATTAAACCTAAACACAAAACAACGTATTCACTCCTTGGTTATTGACTACTGCAACTCCCTGCTCTCTGGCCTACCTTTACACAGGCTATCCCCCTTCAGTCTATTATGAATTCTGCTGCTAGACTAATATACCTTACTAACTGATCCGTGACTGCTGTTCCTTTCTGCCAATCCCTTCATTGGCTTTCCCTACCACACAGTATAAAGTTCAAAATTCAAACCAAAACATACAAGGCTATCCACAACATCACCCCAGATACACCCCCAACCTCATCTGCAGGTATCGCCCAAATCATCCTCTCTGATACTCCCAAGACCTCTTGCTCTCTAGCTCTCTTGTCATCTCATCCCATGCTCACCTTCAGGACTTCTCAGGGAAGCCAACCCCACCTCCACCCAAGAACTGTACCCAAGTCACTTCCATCAGATCCTCCCCTGCAGCTATTACCTTTCCCCCTCCCTTTAGATTGTAACCTCCACGAGCAGGACCCTCCTTCCTTCTGTATTGGACTGTATTGTAATTGTATTGTCCCCCTCTACATTGTAAAGTGTTGGTGCTATATAAATCCTGTATAATAATTCTAATAACACTTTGTGGTGCCTTTGAATAAGCAGATTGCTGATAGAAAAAAGAGTGATCTATAATGAACTTCTTTTTTTGTAGTTAATAGTTAATGTGGGCAATAATATGGCATTTTTCAGTGGGGTGAGAGATTTATCAAGATATGGTGACCACCATTGATGTATTCTCTTCAGATATTGCTCCTCTCCATAAACTGCTCTGTTAGATAAACTTTCCAAATATAGCAGCTTTTTTATGGCTATCTGTACCATTTTCAAAGTTGGAGGCAAATGAGCGAGCCATTCTCTCAGTATGCAGCGTTTGAGCAAACAGTCGGTGTTACGTATCATTGGGTGTGTGGCAGGTGCCGACTCCCAATGACTAAACAGGTCTAACATGGGATTTTTCGGTACATTATAATCACAAATCCTAGATACATAAGCCAATACTTGTTTCCAAAAGTTTCAAATAAGGGGCAATACCAAAAGTAATGTTCTAGTGTCGGCTTTTTAACCACTCCAGATCCGCGCTATTGCCATAGTACGGCTCCAGCGCGGATCTGGAATGCCGGGACGACGTCCATGGACGTCGTCCCCTGTGCACGCTCCTCGCGCGCCCCCTAGTGGCAGCAGCGGCGCGCGCACGCGCGCGCCACATGCTGCGCGAGCGTGCCCGTGGCTCGGGCGGACTCGATGTCCGCCCGGACCCGCCGATCTCCTTCAGGAGCCTCAGAAAGGGGAACCGCCGTTGTAAACACGGCGGTTCCCCGTTCTGTGAGGGGGGGCATGCCAGATCTACTGATCCCTGTCACTGGGATCAGTTAGATCTGTCATGTCCCTGTCAACCCCACCCCCCCACAGTTAGAACACACCCAGGGAACATATTTAACCCCTTCACTGCCCCCTGCAGGTTAACCCCTTCACTGCCAATGACATTTACACAGTAATCAGTGGACATTTAAATTTCTGATCGCTGTATAAATGTCATTGGT
>BLSH010510172.1:22252-32512 GCA_018402905.1 Glandirana rugosa
AACAACGATTTACTTATAACAGACATTAAACTGCTGGACCCTATTTTGGTCTGACGATACCACTTTAGGCACACCCTTAATATCTACTATTAGATAGCCGACCTTTAGGACTCCAGCAATAAATAATGTCTCTAACCACAAGTCAAAACCCCACTCCACTCCGGAAATAGACCAAAACCCTATTCCCGGTACAAACACTCTTCGTAAAGTGGACCCTTTCTCCCTGGGCGTCGTTTCTCTCGTTCTTTATCGCGTCCCAGGTGTACTGTCCCACGGGACCCGCTAGTTCCCCAATTCCTTGTTCCCTCCTTCCCCTTTTGTGTGATACCTTCCTCCCTTGTTCCTTAACCCCTTGATCGCCCAGGGCACCCTGTCATGTGGACCCTGCGCTATTTCTTGCTCTCTTTGCTGCGGGTCCCTCTTTCCCAGGTGAAATGCTTCTCACAAACATGGCCCTTATCCCAAAACCAGATAAAGGCCTCACCTCACCCCAAAACTGAACACCAATCTCTGTAATAAATAACGACCTCAGGATTTCCAGCCGATAGATTATCATCTATAATTCCCACACGGATTTCACCATAGCAGTCTGGTTTTATCCCAGGTCGTCAAATTACAGACAATATTCATTTAGCAACAAATGTAATTCAAGTCGCAAATCTCAAATCAGCGGCCGTTGTGCTCCTAAGTTTAGATATAAAGAAAGCCTTGGACGGGGAACTTTGGCAATACTCAGAAAACGTCCTCCTTTCAAGGAGCATTTGTGGCTGCATTACAAGCCCTTCTATCATAGCCCTCACACAAGAATGAAGTTACCAGCCTGTAACTCTGACTTCTTCAGTATTGGTAGAGGCACCCGCCAAGGATGCCCCCTCTACCCCTCCTATTCATATTGGCCATAGAACTAGGGGTGCCACTTCATCCCTTTAAACCCAAACACATATGAATTACACAGGCTGTTCTGTGGCTGATTAAGGTGGTAATTAAACTCACTTGGTGCCTCATCTGCATTAAATCAGCCACAGAACAACAACCTGTGTAATTCATATGTGTTCGGGTTTAAAGGGATGAGGTGGCAACCCTACATAGAACCCTTAGCCACAGCAATATTACTAAACCCAGATATTAAAGGATATTCACCAAATGACCATAGGTGTGCCCAGGCACACCCTAATCACCCCCTGCAATACCCGCCAATTGTCCTGCTTTGCTGAGGCAGGGCCTCGGTTTTGTCAGCTCCGAGTTTTTCCTCGGGAAGCCCTGTGAGCAGCGCACTCTGTGCTACGGCCGGCACACTGTGCTGTCTGCGACCTCCCCACTCCACCTACAGCGTGCAATAGAATCCTGCGGAGCTGGGGGAGTGGGCGGAGCGTCTTAACAGTCAGGCACAAGGCTCCTGAAAGAAGAAGAGAAATCCCAGCCATGAGACCTTGTGGGAGGGTTCAATCCCTGCAGCTCCGCCCTCATCGTGTTCTCTTCCTGCCTGGCCAGCATCAGAGAATAGACAATAAGGCTGCATTCACACAGGGGCGATCCGACTTCAGGCACGACTTTGCTAGGCAACTTGGAGGCAACTTGCAGGCAACTTGGAGGCAACTTGCAGGCAACTTGGAGGCAACTTGCAGGCAACTTGCAGGCAACTTGGAGGCAACTTGCAGGCAACTTGGAGGCAACTTGGAGGCAACTTGGAGGCAACTTGGAGGCAACTTGCAGGCAACTTGGAGGCAACTTGCAGGCAACTTGCAGGCAACTTCAAGCTTGACTATGCCAGGCGACTTTGCCTGTGGCCAATCAGAGCGGGGAGGGAGGTGGTTGCCCTGTATAAATTCTTTTCTTTTAGTCGCTTCCATGTAGATGGGGGATCCGACTTGGAGGCGACTTCTATTGAATCCTATGGGCACAAGTCGGATAGAAGTCGCCTAGAAGTAGTACAGGAACCTTTTCAGAAGTCGCCTTGAAGTCGGAGCGACTTCAGTCGTGTATATTAAGACGGCTCCCATTCATTTCAATGGGATTTCAGATGTCAAGCGACTTGGGGCGACTTGAGGCAACTCAAGTCGGATCGCAAGTCGCCCCTGTGTGAATGGGCACTTAGATGATTGATGAGTGTAACAGTGGGGAGGAGGATTGAGCTGCAGAGATGAGCTGGGGAGGCATTACAGGCAGGGATGTGCTGGTGGGGAGCACTGGGTGCAAAAGTGTGTGAGGGGAAAACTGGAGGCAGAGGTGTACATGTGATTGTGTGCGTGTGATTGTGTTATTGTGTGCGTATGATTGTGTGTTTGCGATTGTGTGATTGTGTGCATGTTATTGTGTGCACGTGATTGTGTGCATGTGACTGTGTGCATGTTATTGTGTGCATGTTATTGTGTGCATGTTATTGTGTGCATGTGATTGTGTGCATGTTATTGTGTGCACGTGATTGTGTGCATGTGACTGTGTGCATGTTATTGTGTGCATGTGATTGTGTGCATGTGACTGTGTGCATGTTGTGTGCATGTGACTGTGTGCCTGTGATTGTGTGCATGTGACTGTGTGCATGTTATTGTGTGCATGTGACTGTGTGCATGTTATTGTGTGCATGTGACTGTGTGCATGTGACTGTGTGCATGTGACTGTGTGCATGTGACTGTGTGCATGTTATTGTGTGCACATGATTGTGTGCATGTGACTGTGTGTATGTTATTGTGTGCATGTGACTGTGTGCATGTGACTGTGTGTATGTTATTGTGTGCGTGTGATTGTGTGTATGTGATTGTGTGTTTGCGATTCTGTGTTTGTTTGCATGTGTGTATGCGGTTGTGTGATTGTGTCTATGCGATTGTGTGTTTGTGTGTATGTTATTGTGTGTTTGTGTGCATGTGTGTATGTTATTGTGTGTTTGTGTGCATGTGATTGTGTGTATGCGATTGTGTGCATGTGTGTATGCGATTGTGTGTTTGTGTGCATGCGATTGTGTGTTTGTGTGCATGTGTATATGCGATTGTGTGTATGCGATTGTGTGTTTGTGTGTATGTTATTGTGTGTTTGTGTGCATGTGTGTATGTTATTGTGTGTTTGTGTGTATGTGATTGTGTGTGTGTGTTTGTGTGCATGCGATTGTGTGTTTGTGTGCATGTGTGTATGCGATTGTGTGTATGCGAATGTGTGTTTGTGTGCATGTGTGTATGTTATTGTGTGTTTGTGTGTATGTTATTGTGTGCATGTTATTGTGTGTTTGTGTGCATGTGTGTATGTTATTGTGTGTATGTGATTGTGTGTATGTTATTGTGTGTATGTGATTGTGTGTTTGTGATTGTGTGTTTGTTTGCATGTGTGTATGTAATTGTGTGTTTGTGTGCACGTGTGTATGTTATTGTGTGTATGCGATTGTGTGTATGTTATTGTGTGTATGCGATTGTGTGTATGTGTGTATGTTATTGTGTGTATGCGATTGTGTGCATGTGTGTATGTTATTGTGTGTATGTGATTGTGTGTGTGTGTGATTGTGTGTATGTGATTGTGTGCATGTGTGTATGTTATTGTGTGTATGCGATTGTGTGCATGTGTGTATGTTATTGTGTGTATGTGATTGTGTGTGTGTGTGATTGTGTGTATGTGATTGTGTGCATGTGTGTATGTTATTGTGTGCATGTGATTGTGTGTTTGCGATTGTGTGTTTGTTTGCATGTGTGTATGCGATTGTGTGTATGTTATTGTGTGTTTGTGTGCATGTGTGTATGTTATTGTGTGTATGTGATTGTGTGTTTGTGTGCATGTGATTGTGTGCATGCGTGTATGTTATTGTGTGTATGTTATTATGTGTTTGTGTGTATGTTATTGTATGCATGTTATTGTGTGTTTGTGTGCATGTGATTGTGTGTATGTTATTGTGTGTTTGTGTACATGTTATTGTGTGTATGTGATTGTGTGTATGCGATTGTGTGTTTGTGTGCATGTGTGTGTGTTTGTGTGCATGTGTGTATGTTATTGTGTGTATGTGATTGTGTGTTTGTTTGCATGTGTGTATGTAATTGTGTGTTTGTGTGCATGTTATTGTGTGTATGCGATTGTGTGTTTGTGTGCATGTGTGTATGTTATTGTGTGTATGTTATTGTGTGTATGCGATTGTGTGTTTGTGTGCATGTTATTGTGTGTATGCGATTGTGTGTTTGTGTGCATGTTATTGTGTGTATGCGATTGTGTGTTTGTGTGCATGTTATTGTGTGTATGCGATTGTGTGTTTTTGTGCATGTGTGTATGTGATTGTGTGTATGTGATTGTGTGTTTGCGATTGTGTGTTTGTTTGCATGTGTGTATGTAATTGTGTGTATGTTATTGTGTGTATGTTATTGTGTGTATGTTATTGTGTGTATGCGATTGTGTGTTTGTTTGCATGTGTGTATGTTATTGTGTGTATGTGATTGTGTGTTTGCGATTGTGTGTTTGTTTGCATGTGTGTATGTAATTGTGTGTTTGTGTGCATGTGTGTATGTTATTGTGTGTATGTTATTGTGTGTATGTGATTGTGTGTTTGCGATTGTGTGTTTGTTTGCATGTGTGTATGTTATTGTGTGTATGTTATTGTGTGTATGCGATTGTGTGTTTGTGTGCATGTTATTGTGTGCATGTGATTGTATGTGTGGTATGTTTGTACGATTGTGTGTGTGTGTGTGTGTGTGTGTGTATATGTATTTATGTATATATGTGTGCGTTTAAAAATGCATTCAACTGCATCTGGGGTAAATGAGCCCTTATGCCCCTCCCTGTGAGCACGGTGTGGCCACACCCACTATTTGCTGAAGAGGGCGGCATCATTTCTCACCAGGGGGTATCCAGGGGAGCTCTGGGTCTTTCACCATTCTAACAATGCCCCCTGCTTAATACGACTGTGCAGTCCTGAAGAAGCGCTATAACAATCAGGTATACTAAATGCATTAGACAGCTTTGTTCCCTAATTTGCGCATGCTGTGCGGGAGGCGCCATTCGCGGCGCGGGGCTTGGAAGGAAAAGCACCCATGGCCGTTCCTTCAGAGCGCAGGCACCGGTGATGTCCTGGCTGCCTGTAATGTAAATATCTCCTAAACTGCACACATATAGGAGATATTTTCACTACCTATAGGGAAGTCTTATTATCGGATTCCCTACAGGTAAATGTTAGCAGAGGAACTTTACTCTCTTCAATACAATTTAATAAGGGAAGTGGGTTTGAGGTTTGCTGTGCACCCCCTGATGCAATAATCTGCGCACTCCTATGAATGACACCGCTTATATATTGGAGATGTGCGCTGATGATGTTTCTATTCCTAACCCCTCACAGCACATTACCTGACCTTTTACAACACCGCATTCCTTTTCACAAATATCAGGACTGACAGTAAATGTCTCTAAAGCCTCGCACACATGGGACGACGATCGTATACAACAGGTTGTACTAACGACCGTTGTATGCGATATCGATTGTTCGTATGCGCTTTTAGAACAGTCGAACATACGACGGTCGTACAAGGGAGTTGTATGAGCAAACTAGAAAACTTGGTCGTACCAACAAGCTCTCATACGACCGTTGTACCGTGTGTACAGAGAAGTTGGTACAACAAGTTGTATTGTGCAAAACACGCATGCTCAGAAGTCAGGAACGGCCGGATGCTAATTACATGCACCTGAACGTTCTTTCTGTGGTCGTACGATCGTGTAGTGCATATCAGTACACTAGATACAACAGCCAACATATGATTTGTGACAATCGTACGTACGATCGCCGTCCCGTGTGTACGAGACTTAAATCAATAGGTCTGCCAATAAATATTCCACAAACACAATTAAACACTTTAATGTTAAATGGTCCAAGGATTCCATTTCATACTTAGGAATTTATCTCACCCCAGATATTAATAATCTTTACTCTAAAAACTTTTCCCCACTTCTACAAAAACTAAGAAATTTGCCTAACCTCTGGGAATCATTCCTCAATCATTTCTAGGTGGTGTCACAGCTATTAAGATGTCCATCTTACCCCAATTATTATACCTGTATAGAGCACTCCCAATTCTAATCAATAAAATAAACATCACAAAGTTCCAATCAGTAATCAATAAATTTGTATGGTGAGATGCACCCCCCGTTTCTAGAGATCTATTTTACACTCCCCAACCTACAAAGGGGGCTGAGGTCTCCCAGATTTCTGGGCTTATTACTTAGCAGTGCGCTGGTCACACCAAGCACAATGGCCGATCTTCAATTATAAAACGCCTTGGGTTACATTTGAAAGAGACGCAATTTTTCCTCCATCTATTGCAGGTCTGTTATGGAGCAACCACATTCCAAACATCGCACTTACTAAATCCAACCATAGAGTACAACAATCTTATCCACCCTGGAGACAACACTACAAAATATACTCTGAAGTCCGAAACACCCCCCTTAGCTTTAAGGCCTCATACACACGGCGTATCTTTAAAAATAAACAAAACGTCGGGCCCGACTTCAAGGGAAAAAAAAAAAATCAGCGTTTTTCGGCGTTATGCATCGGCGTTGGTGAGCGTCGGTGTCAATAGGCATTTTTTTAAAAAAATCATCCCGCTATTTTTCAACCTAAAAACGTCAGCGTCAAAAAAAGCCAGTACAATATTAGTTGGCGTTTGTTGGCGTTTTGCGGTGTCGGAGTAAAAAAATACTAAAACGTTACAGCCTCAGAACGCGATGGCCGTGGGTTCTACTTTCAGCTCACTAACGCCGATGCCACCTACAGCTCAAAAACGCCGACGTTTTTATGGGGCCATTGACTAACATGGAGAACTGCAAAAAACGCCAGAAAACGCCGGCGTCAAAAAACGTCCGTGTGTATGAGGCCTTAGAGGTGACCCTAAATTCCCCCCTGGAACATCAACAGAGACAACACATGGAGGATCTATAAAGATTTCACCTCTCTCCATAGATTCATTGAGAACTTTACATTTATTTATTTTCTGTCAATGAAGAAGAGATATGAAATTCCAAATACAGAGTTTTATAGATTCCTAATAATCAGACAATTTTTCTCTTCCTACCGTCAGACCACCAACAAGAACCCCCCCACATGAAAAGATCTGCATGAGATCTCCCAGGGGCAAGGCTCTGATCTCAGCAATCTATAAGGCTCTGATTAATAATGGCAATGATGATAAACACACAATATGAACAAATGGGAAACGCAGTGCCATCTCTCCTTCTACAGAAGATTGGAATAACTGGAGGATAAACTTAAAGAAATTTACCAAATCTTTTACAGTAAGAGAAACGGCCATAAAGTTCATTACCAGATGGTTCTCTGCACCATCAGAATGACCTCCATATTCCCAGCAGCCCCACCTACCTGTTTCAGAGGCTGCCCTATGCTAGACGCTTTTCTCACACATTTTTTGGAATTGTAAAAAGATCTAAAAAATTTGCAAAATTTTACCTCCAAGATTTCTGATTCACAAGTCTCCCTATCCTTAGTGAATTGCTTGTTATTCCCTCCTATAACGGGTATTGCCATACATAAGATGAGACTTATCCACATGATATGTGTGTCTATACATTGGCCTATCGCCCTGCACTGGAGAGCCCCTATAATGCCATTCACACAACTTAAAACAAAGTTAAATAACATCAACTTGATGGAAAAACTACATCTCACCTTAACCCTTCCACACCGCGTGCAATATATTTACTGCATCAGTGTGGCTGCGTCCCGTGAATCGCCATAAATAGACGGTGATTTGCGGAGTGGCAGCTAGGGGGCCCCACTGTACTCCGAAGGAGTGTGCCCGTGGATTGGGCGGACCCGATGTCCTCCGGGAGCCGCAATGAGCGGCCACAGGAAAAGAACGGGGAACTGCCGATGTAAAACAGCGGTTCCCCACTCTGTCAGGCGGCATGTAAGAGATCTACTGATCCCTGTCACTGGGATCAATTAGATCTCTCATGCCCATGGTAGCCCAGCCCCCTCACAGTTAGAACACGCCTAGGGAGCACAGTTACCCCCTAGATCTCCATCCCCCCAGGTTAACCCCTTCACTGCCAGTGACATTTATACAGTAATCAGTGGACATTTAAATTTCTGATCGCTGTATAAATATCATTGGTCCCAAAAAAGTGTCAAAAATGTCCGACATGTCCGCTGCAATATCGCAGTACCGCTAAAACTCTCAAATCGCCGCCATTACTAGTAAAAAAAATAAAAAACCCCAGAAATTAATTCTCATCATTAGTAGACGTGGCAACTTTTGCGCAAACCAATCAATAAACACCGATTGCGATTTTTTTTTTACCAAAAATATGAGGAAGAATATAAATCGGCCAAAACCGATGAAATGAAATGGTTTTTTTTTTTTTTTGTATTTGTATTTTAGCAAAAAGTAAGAAATATTATTTTTTTGCAAAATTGTCGCTCTTCTTTTGTTTATAGCGGCGATCAGAAATGACGCAGAGGGGATCAAATACCACCAAAAGAAAGCTCTATTTGTGGGGGAAAAAGGACGCAAATTTCGTTTGGGTACAACGTCGCACGACCGCACAATTGTCAGTTAAAGCGACGCAGCGCCGAATCGCAAAAAGTGCTCTGGTCCTAAAGTGGGAAATCCTTCCGGGGCTGAAGGGGTTAAACTATTCCATACAATTATATAACAAAAAAATGGGATTTATTTTCCAACCTAAATAATTGACTTATATTGTACAAAGTTACCTTTAAATATTTTGTGCCTTCCTTCAAATTCTATCGTTGTTTAATTCTCATCATGAATGCAGATAGAGGGCTAAATAAGTCTGCATTTCCTTGGGTTGGTCTTACTCTTCACTTTCTTATTTTTTATTGCTGTAAAACGAGAGACAGAAATTGTACATTCACTTTGTAAAATGTTTATATTCTACCATTTTCACCGCAAATAAAAGTTTAGGCAATATGGTTACTGCTGTAAAGATGAGATCTGATATTCCCTCCATGCCTTTAAAGTCTGTCTACCTTTGTTAATCACAGGGGGTGGTTTTTAAGAACTGGGGGGTGTAGGGAAGGGGTGAGGGGAACTCCTAGGTGTGATAGAGAGGTGACGAGTGACACTTTTTAACCACTTAGACACCAAGACATCTTTCGGCTTTCACTGTATTTTCTGAAAGGCACAGTGAATCTTTTGAAAATGATATTTTTGCCACACATTTTTGGAAAATGAAGGAAAGAAAATTAAAAATGTATTTTTTAACCACTTCCTGACCAGCTGCCGTACATATACTGCGGCATGAATCGCTGTACCGGTACGGCGGCCCGTGTAATATCTATTGCAGCGCCAGATCTGATGCCTGTGACTGGTGGCCGCGATGTCTGCCAGCCACCCGCGATCGCTCCACAGAGAGGCAGAACAGGGATCTGTCAGTGTAAACAAAGCAGACCCCTCGTTCTGTCAGGGGAGTAGAGAGAGATCGTCTGTTTCCAGTGATCAGGAACAGCGATCTCTGTCCTCCTCCAGTCAGTACAATCCCCCCACAGTTAGAAAGACCTCCCTAGGACACATTTAACCCTTTGATCACCCCTGATGTTAACCCCTTCCCTACCAGTGACATTTATACAGTAATCAGTGCATTTTTATAGCTCTGATCCCTGTATAAATGTCATTGGTCCCAAAAAAAGTGTCACACGTGTCCGATCTGTCCGCCGCAATGACGCAGGCCCACTAAAATCGCTGAACATCGCCATTACTAGTAAAAAAAGATAATAATAATAAAAATGCCATAAATCTATCCCCTATTTTGTAGACGCTATAACTTTTGCACAAACCAATCAATATTGCGATTTTTTTTTTTACCAAAAATGTGTAGTAGAATAAATATCGGCCTAAACTGATGAAGAAATTCGTTTCTTTACATTTATTTTTTGGATATTTATTATAGCAAAAAGTAAAAAATATTGTTTTTTTTTTCAAAATCGTCGCTCTTTTTTTGTTTATAGCGCAAAAAATAAAAACCACGAAATACCACCAAAAGAAAGCTCTATTTGTGGGGAAAAAAAGGGCATCAATTAAGTTTGGGCACAACGTCGCACAACTGCGCAATTGTCAGTTAAAGTGACGAAGTGCCATATCGCAAAAAATGGCCTGGTCAGGAAGCGAGTCAATCCTTCTGGGGCTGAAGTAGTTAAACAAAGTTGTCAATTAATAAGACATTTCTAACACACAGATTATTGACTTAATATTTTACACCCCAAACACATTCTGCTCCTGAGTATGGCGATACCACATGGAAAGCCGCTTTTCATGGGGGCACCCATGC
>BLSH010510172.1:66112-85826 GCA_018402905.1 Glandirana rugosa
CCGTCCGTCGTCTTCATGTCTTCCCGATCCGTCTTCTCACCAGCATCTGTTAGATCCCCAGCCACGTCCGTTTCTAGTCGTTTCAGTCCGTCCGGCCCAGTGTCCTTGTCTATCAGTCCTATGTCCTTCGAGTCTTTACGTGTGATTTACGACATCTAGTTTGTCGTCTCAGACACACGAAGATTCCACAGACACACGAAGATTCCACATTCCATCGAACCGAGGTTAGTTACTTTAGAGGGACGTGTTAACAATTGGGGACGTGACCCATCGTCTAGGTACTGTGCGCGCGTATCCACGTCTTTCAGGAGAAATCGGTGTCTAAGAGAAGGATTGTAACGGGGGGGGGGGGTTCCCCGTCGGAGGCCTACGGGTCGGCCCGGAAGTCAAGTCCCACTCAGGAGGTTTTACTGGCTTATTCGAGAAACCGTACCTACACAAGGAACCCAAGGCTGTTCCTGTGACCCGGCCTGCCTGACTTTGCTGATCTTTGCCTGCACCGACCCCTAGATTGTCTACGACCACTCTTCTGCCTAGCCCTTCTGTACTTCTGCTGCCTGCCCATTGACGACCCTGCCTGGACCCGACCACCCATCTGCTTGCTCCTTCTGTACTGCACTGCCAGCCAGCTTTACGACCCGGCCTGTACGACCATGCCTCTTGTGCACAAACGCACCCACGGACTTCCTACCAGCACCAGTGACCCGGTCCGACCCTCGTGCCATCCTGCACTTCCGAGCTCCCTGTTTACACTACCAGGGGTTCAGGAATCATGGTCGTAAGAGAGGTTGCCCACTGCGTAAGCCAGACTCCACCACCAGGTACGTGACAGATATCCTTCACCAGTCAATTCAACTGCTCACCTTATAGATGAGTAAAGAAAGCGTTTATCCCCTGTAACATAAATGTAAAGTGTAAGATAGTTTGCCTTAGCAAGATGTGATGTGATTTATGGAAATAGTATAATTGTATATGTAGTTTAATTCTTTGTTATTAAATATATTGTATGCAGTTAGCAGCCATGCACACATATGTTCTTTCATTAACATTTAAATAGGACAAAAATCAGCTAAGGATCCAGTTGACACCTAGATGCTAATAAGAGTTCCCGATCAGAGTAATCGCAGCTTGTCATCTTCTTTGAGCTTCAAACAGGAGTTCTAGCCTCCCTGGCTGCAGGAACCGCAGGGGGGGATCTGCTAGGTCACAGAGAGTCTACAAGCTTTGATTAGTATCAACAGATCAAAAAAATACATTTCATTTCTCATAAAAGCTGAAATATTAGCGGCAGAGAGATGAAAATAATTCCTTTGGATCGTATGGGTGATAAGCTACCAGTACATATCACTCTGTATTCGTAGCTGGTTTTGGGTCTCAGGAAAACGCACAAAACCGTTAGATGGCGCTGGGCTGCGGCAGGTAGATCGTGTTTGTCATTGTCGCGACCGGGAAAAGGCACTGGGTTCGGAAATCCTATCCATGATCCAGTGGTCAGCGCCGTTCTGATCTGGTTTGATGTTGGTCATTTCGGAACAGGAAACATCCTGTGGGCTGGGACGGGAACACCCCCACCCCCCCGGGGTTGATTGGCCAGGGGCTAACGTCCAGCCCACATCCATATTTCAATAAATTGGGGAGTCTCCATGGTCCAAGTTGTCCCTCTACGAACTAATTTCTAAACTGGGGAGTCTCCACAAATTCTTGACATACTTCTGTCCAGGGATAGACTGCGGTAACGTGACGTTTATTTCTGTTTTTATTCCTTTTTATTTTCATAGCGAATTGCCAATTGTATGTATTGTCTGTTTATCTTTTTGTAAGTTTTGTAACTCTTTTTTTTTTTCTTTGTACATATTTTATGCACTGCCAACTTTCTGGATATTAAATGTTAAAATGAATAAGTGACTTCTGTGTACTAACCTAGGAATCCTATCTCTAGAGAGATTGTTGTATTTTAGTGCCTTAATATTCGGTCTATGCTAAATGCCAATCGGTGTGCAATTTCTCTGTGTGTGGGCATATTGCATGCAGATTTTGAGCTAACAGATCTGCCAGACGGAGATCTGTGTGTGTGTGGTGGCTCAGCAGACCAGTTCAACTGTTGAGTGGTAGCAGGCTATAGTTTATTGTGGGTCTGGTGTGGGTGTGTGGACAGTGGGAAGAGCGATTAGCACCGGGGTGTTAGCTTGCAGGATAGCTAGAGAAACCCTAGAAGTGTGTATTAATTGCTAGACTGCTCCCCAACCCTTAGAGTGCACCAGATTGTATGTAAGATTTGTTTCTGCCTGTGTGTGATCAGCCAGCTGGATTGGAGTGGAGTCTCGTTCTAGAGGTGCCCGAAGGTAGTGCGGGCTGTGAAAGTACAGTGAAATCTTACTGCCGTATAAGTTCCCCCTTATTCCCTCCTATACTCCCAGTCACGGCACGCATGTCTCGGTTAGCTAGTCGCTGTGGGCGTGTGTGATTCGTGACATCCCCACCATGAGATTTAGGATGGACAGCTGGTGATGGTTCCAATAGTACTCTCCTAAAACGCCTCTGCTGAGACCTGTTGGCAATCTCCACCGCATGTAAAGACAAAATTGCAGGATTCTAGTGCTCTCTGTCTCAAATTTTTATTAATCCAAAAACGGTAAAAGTGCAGGCTTACATTCTGTGGCACAATATAGCCGTGCTAGCAGGAATCAGCGTTTGTGTTTAGAACTGCCTCCATAGGCGGAATGTGCTGGTGAATATAAGCTTGACTTTAGATGTACAGACTCCACCCCTACTGAGGAAGCCACACCCTGACATCACGTATCTAGGGGAAGGAGCCTGCGTCTGACGCCACGCCACGGCCATCTAAGAACACACTGTACAAATGCTGATTCCTGCTAGCACTGCTATATTGTGCCACAGAATATAAGTCTGCACTTTTACCGTTTTTGGATTAATAAAAAATTGAGACAGAGAGCACTAGAATCCTGCAATTTTGTCTTTACTTGCGGTGGAGATTGCCAACAGGTCTCAGCAGAGGCGTTTGAGGAGAGTACTATTGGAAATCATCACCAGCTGTGGGGATAAACACTTTCTTTACTCATCTATAAGGTGAGCAGTTGAATTGACTGGTGGAGGATATCTCTCAGCACGCTGCCACTTTTTAGGGTCCTATTTGCACATTTTAGGGAACCCTGTCTCTTGGATTTATCTACATTGACTGTGGAACTGTTTATTGCTGTATGTTTATAGACGCACTGGTTTGTCATTTCATGTGATGAACTGATCAATTGATGAACTGATTTAGCACCTTATGTATGTTTTTCACAGATCACATTGTTTGTTTGATCTGGGTGCTTTGAGAGCGATCTACTAAGCCTCCAGTTTGGTCACTTTTATGCAATATTTTGCAGAGTTTAAATTTATTAGTACTTTAGTGTGTGAGCACACACACACACGTTTTATTAGCGCTGAACGGTTGTTTTCTTATATTTAGTAAGTTGAGTGAAGTGGAATAATTTTTTGGTGGTAGCTGCTGATTCGTTTATGCTCATCACTATACGTATAAGTTAATTGCGCTGATTGATTTTTACACACAAACTCTATCTACTAATTAGGTGACTTCTGAAGGCAATTGGTTCCTTTAGATCAGTGGCTCTCAACTCCTGTCCTCGGGACCCACTAACAGGTCAGGTTTGCAGGATAACTGAAATGCATCACAGGTGATATAATTTGCTGCTCGGTGATTGTAATATTCTAGTCTGCATCTCCCCAAGGTAATACTTAAAATCTGGCCTGTTGGTGGGTCCTGAGGACTGGAGTTGAGAACCACTGCTCTGGATCAATGGTTCTCAACTCCTGTCCCCGGGACCCACCAACAGGCCAGATTTTAAGTATTACCTTGGGAGATGCAGACTAGAATACTGCAATCACTGAGCAGCAAATGATATCACCTGTGATGTATTTCAGTTATCTTGCAGACCTGACCTGTTAGTGGGTCCTGAGGACAGGGGTTGAGAACCACTGCTCTAGATTTTAGTTAGGGGTATCAGAGTAAAGGGGGCTGAATACAAATACCACCACACTTTTCACATATTTATTTGTATCATTTATCATTTTCCTTCCAATTCACAATTATGAGCCACTTTGTGTCGGTCTATCACATAAAATCCCAATAAAATACATTTACATTTTTGGGTGTAACATGACAAAATGTGGAAAATTTTAAGGGGTATGAAGGCTTTTTCAAGGCACTGTAAGTTATAACTTTTTACACATAAAAAGTCTTAATTAAGATTCGTTAGTACAGTGGTTCTCAACTCCTGTCCTCGGGACCCACTAACAGGCCAGGTTTACAGGATAACTGAATTACATCACAGGTGATATCATTTGCTGCTCAGTGATTGCAGAATTCTAGTCTGCATCTCCCCAAGGTAATACTTAAAGCGGTAGTAAACCCTAAAAGCTGTTTTTACCTACAGGTAAGCCTATAATAAGGCTTACCTGTAGGTAAAAAGAATATCTCCTAAACCTGCATGGTTTAGGAGATATTCACCCTGCATGCAGCCGCTGACATTAGCGGCGCATGCGCTCTGACGATCCGGCCGAGGCGGCCGGCAACTCAGAGCTGGCTGCCAGAGCGAAGAGCTCCCGCGCGCATGCGCGGGAGTGACGTCACGCGGCTCCGGCCACTCACAGCGCCGGAGCCGCGTACCCGGAAGACAGAAGAGGACAAACATGTCAGCGTCCTTAGCGCTGACCAACTCGGGCATCGGGGGCCTCGTTCTAAGGTAAGTATTTCATAATATGTTAGTATGCGATGCATACTAACATATTATGCTATTGTCTTGCAGGATTTTTTTTTATTATTTTTTTTTGTCAGCGGGTTTACTACTGCTTTAAAATCTGGCCTGTTGGTGGGTCCTGAGCACAGGAGTTGAGAACCACTGCGTTAGTACATCCTTTCAGTCTGGGCAAGCAGCCAGCATTTCCATATCAGACCGGACAGATATCTGTCTTCACTCTAGGCCAGTGGTTCTCAACTCCTGTCCTCGGGACCCACTAACAGGCCAGGTTTGCAGGATAACTGAAATGCAGCACAGGTGATATCATTTGCTTCTCAGTGATTGCAGTATTCTAGTCTGGTAATACTTAAAATCTGGCCTGTTGGTGGCTCCTGAGGACAGGAGTTGAGAACCACTGCTCTAGGCGATAAACCAGAGCGTCCTGATGGATCTGCATTGTGTGCTTATGCGGTTCACATAGAGAAAAAAACATGACCAGTGCAGGCCAGATGTACCCAACTGTCACCTCACAGTAAAACAAACTGCCATACCACCTATACTCCGATCAACCCTCCACCCCTTACCTATAATAATTGGAGACCACAGCAATTTTGGAGTATAAAATGGCCATAGCAGCCTATTTATTCAAAATAATAACTTAACATGAAAATAGAAAAACATTCTTTAACAGAAACATATCAGCAAACAAAATGATCAATCACTGAGAATGTTGGTTTGTGACGGCACCCCCAAAATTAAATTAGGTTCCAAAACCGCACTGCATTACCTAGAGTTGGCCCCTCATCCCTTTAAAACCAAACACAGGTTGTTCTGTGGCTGAGTAAGGTGGTAATTTAACTCACTTGGTGCCTTATCTGCATTAAATTAGCCTCAGAACCTGTGTAATTCATATGTGTTCGCTTTTAAAGGGATGGGGTGGCAACCCTAGCATTACCTCATACCGTACTAGGCCTCCAGCCGCAGAACAGACGAGACGACCATTATCTGCAGTGTAACCATTACAATATTCCAGCTAAACCTCCGTTAGCTGGAATACACCAGAGTGACACATACCACTGATGTGTCCCAAACCCCTCCTTATCATAAATTTCCTTCCACCATCAAAGACCAACACCCGCCACCGCACCCAAGGGGTAAGCCCTTACCCTTGGGTGCACTGCCAAACCCTCAAAGCACGCTCTATCCCATCCTGTAAACCAAGGGACCACACATCAATACCCACTGCATTGAGGTGGACACCGTCTCCCTTGAGGTAACTCCAGGTCTCGTTCTCTAATCCCACATGCCAAATAACCAACCCACCATTCCTAACCAGAAATTTACCCACCGCCTTGTTAACCTTCTTGCAAGCCCTATTGATCCACTCCACAGACCTAGCCAGACGGCAAGTGGTCCTAGCCTTAATATCTGACCACACTACAACTGTGTCCGGAAAAGCCGTGCGCAGCCGTATGACATCAAACTTGATGTCCAAAATTAGTTTGCGCATGGACCTGACTCCCAAATCATTGCCGCCAACATGCAGAACCAGAACATCTGGAGGCCTGTCCAGCCGTGCAAAACGGTGTACCTCTGGCAGAGCCCTACTCCACATCATGCCCGGGAACCCTAACCAGCAGATACAAGCCTCTGCGAGATACCCAGCTGCCTACCCTAAGGCCTGACATCTGTCCTCCTGGCTCCCCAGCATACATAGGAGGGGCCCACGATCCATACAAGCTGCGGCCCATCACCTAAAAGAGAAGAACATAAAACCAACATAACACCAAAATCCCTCACAATACTTACTTAACCATGACACCTACCCACCCCAATGGTAAAATACCGTTAACTTCACACTGTCATTAAGTGTGGGCGAACGTAAAGCCGAAACCTCTCAGAATCCCATCTACCTATGCGCTTCACCGCTGCCTCATCCAACCTGCACCGAGCAGCCTCTGTGGCTGCCCCAAAACGGAAGGAGAGTGAGGAATATCGTTTTTCATCCAAACCCACTGCCCTGAGACTCTTAGGAAAAATAGCGATAAATTGGAATTTTGATAGAGAGGATCCATCCGCGTGCACCAAAAATGACCCAGCCACCGCCGGGCGTCCCCACTGCTCCCACCGGGCACACCGGAGAATCCGGAATAGAAAACAACTGAACCCGTACGCCTCTACCCCGGTGATCTGTTTTTGACCAGCGTAGAAGAAGGACCCTGTCCTCCTTGCAGTCAACATCCTGGTCCAACATCCCCCCACTTACCTTCTTAGATGGGCTAACAAGCTCCCTGATATGGAAAGCTCCAAAAAAAGCAAGAGAAAAAGCTGCCCAAAACAGTGATACTTCATACCCAGAACTGCCCAACTGAACAAAAAATGGCCTGCAGGTTAGCAAAAGACACCAGGCGCCCAGCGTCCCATCCCCTGTGTGACCTGCGATAACCCTTCAAGCCTGACGGACCCAAAAATCCTTTGTAAAATCCCGGAAGCCCTGGAGTTTAAAGAGAAATGCCAACCCCTCCAACTTACGCTCTACAACCGACAGTGACACCCCCTTGTCCAGGTTCCTGGACACAAAATAAATTACGGCTAGCCTTACCTCCAGACCCGCCATATCAACACCGGCTTCCTGAACCCAAACGAACCACTCCCTCCATACCTTGGCGTAAGCCGACCAAGTCGTCTCACTTACTGACCGCCTGATCACACAGGCAATTTCCCACAGCCAGCCCGGACAGGGCACCCCCTCTTGTTCCACCGATGGAGCCAATTCCCAGAACCTGGCACACTGAAATCGAGACAAGGAGTCAGCCAACGAATTGTCAACCCCAGGAAGGTGTACAGCATACAGAAAAATGTTCAACTGAAGGCAACGCAGCACCAGTTGCCAAAGAAGTCGCACAACCGGTCTAGATGCCGCCGAAACCCGATTGATGACGTGAACCACTCCCAGTTTGACGCAATTTAAGCGCACCTTCAAATCCCTGAATGACTCACCCCAAACCTCCTGTTAGGAATGGAGTCTTCCAGTGTTTCCGCGGTGGTGCGCGTGCCGGAAACGGCGCCTTCAGCCCTATTTCAATCTGCTGAGCCCTGCAGCCGGTGCTGTCCGCTCTACAGCGTTCTGGTTCCTGTGAACCCCAGCTTTACTCTGAGAGACTTCCTGCACCTGTGACTCCGGCTTCCTGTTTGACCTGCTTTGTCTGCCGCC
The DNA here is from genome assembly GCA_018402905.1 of Glandirana rugosa. Taxonomy (NCBI): domain Eukaryota; kingdom Metazoa; phylum Chordata; class Amphibia; order Anura; family Ranidae; genus Glandirana; species Glandirana rugosa. Next base: position 74,087 of record BLSH010510172.1, read on the forward strand.
CGCCCTGACCTTCTGCCTGCCTCCGACTACACCTCTGCCTGATCCTCTGAACCTTCTGTTGCCCGCACGTTGCCGACCCTGCCTGTACCCGACCATTCATTTGCCTGAACCACTTGTACCGCACCGCCAGCCTGTTACCGACCCGGCCTGTCCCACCAACCTTCTACCTGCACGAGCTCCAGTGGACCATCACCTGTCATCTGTGACCAAGTCCAGCCCTCGTGCCCCCCTGTGCTCCAGAGCTTCCAGTCTTCACTACCAGGGGCTCTTGAACCAGGGCCGCAAGTGAGGTTGCCCCCGCATAAGCCAGACTCAACCATCAGGTACGTGACAGTAGCAGACAGCCACGTCTGAGTCTGCGCCGGGGCCCTCTATCATGGAGGAAGTGTGTACCCACCTTGCTGGCCTGTCTCAAGCAGTCAAGAGCCTCCAGGATGAGTATGTCTGCCTGGAAAGTCAAGTTCAGGATCTGGTGTCAACATCAGCTGATCCCGATCAGGCTTCATCCTGCATCTTAGCGACTCTTCCTACGGAGCCCAAAGTGCCAATGCCCGAGCGGTTTGCGGGGGACAGCCAGAGTTTTTGGGCGTTTCGGACTTCCTGTGAACTTTACTTCTCCCTGCAACCCTGTACCTTCTCTCTGGAGTCAGTCAAAGTAGGCTTTGTGATCTCGCTCCTCCGAGATGGGCCCCAGGCCTGGGCTCGCCGGTTGTTGGAGCAGAAAGACCCGGAGACCTCAACACTGGAGCGCTTCTTCCAAGCTATGTCTCATCTATATGAGGACCCCCACCAGATCGCAGCAGCGGAGACCGTGCTTCACATGCTCCAGCAGGGCCACCGTACAGCAGAGGAGTACGTCTCCGAGTTTCGGCGATGGAGCGCTGATACAGCCTGGAACGGTCCGGCCCTCTGTTACCAGTTCCGCCTGGGGCTCTCGGAGCCGGTTAAGGACGAGTTGGCCCGCGTCAGGGTTCCTCATACCCTGGACGCGCTAATCAACTTGGCTGTCCAGATTGACCGCCGCCTGTGGGAACGCAGAGCGGAAAGAGCTGCTGTGCCCCGTGGCCTTCCCAGGGGATACCCAGTCCTACCATAACCTCCTCCTCCTCTCCACATGGACACTTGAAACCACGGCAGTATGGGCGTCCCCGCTCTCCCCTGTCACCTGAAGAGCGACTGAGGCGTGTGACTTTCAACCTGTGCCTGTACTGCGGGGAATCAGGACACCTGGTCCGGGATTGCCCGGCCAAGGGCCTTACCCCGGTCACGGGGAACATGATGTCTCTACCCGACACCAAGTCCCATCTTGTCCTCTCCTTGTCCCTCCAGTTGCCTGGCGGAAGTATACAGGTCCCAGCCATCTTGGATACAGGGGCCTGCAGTTGTTTTGTGGATCTCGCTTTTGCCACCCAGCATCGCATTCTGCTCCGAACCAAGGACCACCCAATGGTCATCCGGTTGGCTGATGGGTCGGCTATCAGATCTGGTGCAGTGACCCAGGAGACGCTTCCTCTCTCTGCCAGCACCAAAGGGGGTCATGCAGAATTCCTACTGCTGGACATCATCATATCCCCACTGTTCCCGGTTATCCTTGGCCTTCCCTAGTTCCGGGCCCACTGCCCTCTGATCAATTGGAACACCAGGGAGATGCAGTTCCGGTCTCCATATTGCCTCAGCCACTGCCTGTCGCAGCCTGCACCAGATCCCCCAGCACTCCTTAGTATGGACTTGGACCCTGATCTGAAAACCCGCTCAATGGTTCCTGAGGTCTACCATGACTACTTAGATGTTTTTAGTAATAAGGGGGCCGATACCTTACCTCCGCACAGGGCATATGACTGCCCAATCGACCTGCTGCCAGGGGCTGAAGTCCCGTTCGGCCGGATCTTTCCCTTGTCCGAAGTGGAATTAGTGGCTCTCAAAGCCTATCTGGATGAAAACTTGGGAAAGGGCTTCATCCGGCCCTCTACGTCACCCGCAGGAGCGGGGATATTCTTCGTAGAGAAGAAGGACCATTCACTCTCGTATCGACTACCGGGACCTCAACAAGGTCACTATAAACAACCGGTACCCGCTGCCCCTAGTTCCAGAGCTCTTTCAGAGGCTTGGCTCAGCCAAAGTGTTCACCAAACTAGACCTCCGCGGAGCCTACAATCTGATATGTATACGGGAGGGGGATGAGTGTACTCTCGCTTTGGCCATTTCGAGTACCTAGTCATGCCATTCGGGCTCTGCAACGCCCCAGCAACTTTTCAGCATCTGATTTAATGATGTTTTCAGAGACTACCTTGACCTGTTTGTGGTAGTTTATCTTGACGATATCCTCATCTTCTCCCCCTCCCTAGAGGAACACCGTTGGCATGTAAAAAGTGTGCTAGGCCGCCTACAAGAACACGGGCTATACGCAAAGGCAGAGAAGTGCGCCTTCGAATGTGCGGACATTTCCTTCTTAGGCTTTCACATTTCCACAAAGGGCACCACCATGGATCCACAAAAAGTTGCCTCCATCATCGATTGGCCAACAAGAAGGGGGTGCAGCGCTTCATAGGCTTTGCCAATTTTTATAGGAAGTTTATCCGAGGATTTTCAGCAGTAATTGCTCCTATAACGCAGCTTACGAAGCAGAATGTCTGCTTTACCTGGTCCAAGGAAGCAACCTTCCAGCATGTGAAAAAACTGTTTACCTCCGCCCCTGTTCTCAAGCATCCCCCGGCACTACCGTATATCTTAGAAGTGGACCCTTCAGAGACCGCGGTCCTCTCGCAGGGACAGGGCCCAAAGGCTCATCGCCTTTTTCTCTCGAAAGCTCACCTCGCCCGAGAGGAACTATGACGTTGGGGACAGAGAATTGCTCGTGATCAAGTCCGCCTTGGAGGAGTGGCCGTATCTTTTTGAAGGCGCGGCACACCCCATCCTGGTCTTTACCAACCACAAAAATTTAGAATACCTGCGGACGGCTCAAACCTCGTCAGGCTCGATGGGCCTTGTTTTTCTCCCGCTTGCAGCTTCACATAACCTATAGGCCAGGATCCAAGAATGTGAAGCCGGACGGGCTATCCCGAATGTTCCTTGACCCTGTGGAAATCTTCTCCTCCTGATACCATCCTCCCAGCTCACAGCTTCCTAGTGGTCCAGGAGGACATCTTAACGCAAATCAGGTGGGCCCTGGCTGGTTCTTCTTTGCCCAGAGATCTAGATCTGTCTATAAAGGATGGGCTGTGGTGGTCGGGTACCCGGATCTTCGTACCTGAGGAGTTCTGCCTTGATACCCTAGAACTTTGTCATGACAGCAAGCTGGCGGGACATTTTGGAAGTCATAAGACCATGGAGTTGCTTGGGCGCACCTTCTGGTGGCCCCGTATGAACGAGGACTGTAAAATCTATGTAGGTGCATGCCCTGTCTGTTCCCGGAATAAGACAGAGAGAACCAAGGCCTGGGGGCTGCTGAACCCATTGCCTATCCCAAACCGTCCTTGGTCACACATCTCCATGGACTTCATTTTCAAGCTGCCCCATCTGCGGGTTTCAACACCATTTTTGTAGTGGTTGACCGACAAGAGAACTTTTGACAGAGGGAGACGAGGAGAGCTGAGCCTGCAACCGGGCGATCGGGTCTGGTTGGCCACCAAGAATCTGAGGCTATCATGCCCATCAAACAAATTGGGCCCTAGATACATCGGGCCCTTGCCAGTCAAACGGAGGATCAACAACGTGGCTTATGAGCTGGACCTTCCTCCCTCACTCAAGGTGCATCCAGTATTTCATGTGAATCTGCTTAAGCCAGTGACTAAGGATCCCTTCCTGGGACGGAAAACAGGCCCACCAGAACCAGTCCTGGTGGATGGAGAGGAGGAGTTCGAGGTGGAAACCATCCTTGACTGCAGAAGGAGAGCTGGCGTTATGCAGTTCCTGGTGAAGTGGAGAGGTTATGGGCCTGAAGAAAGCTCTTGGGAGCCAGAGAGCAACCTGCACGCCCAAGAACTCGTTATGACCTTTTGGAGGAACAATCCGGCCAAGAGAGCCTGGTTGGGCATCCGGAGGCTACCCCTTGGGGGGGGCAATGTTAGGAATGGGGTCTTCCAGTGTTTCCGCGGTGGTGCGCGCGCTACAGCATTCTGGTTTCTGTGACCCCAGCTTTATATAAGCCAGACTCAACCATCAGGTACGTGACACCTCCACAGCCAATACCACCGGAAAAAGCTCCAGTAGAACCAGGTTGCGGAGAAACCCTGCTCTTTTCCAAGAATCCGGCCAAGGCCCTGCACTCCAGTGACCTTGATAAACACCCCCGTAACCAGTGAACCCAGCCATATCCGTGAAATGTTCCACGTCAACGTTGCACACTGGACCAGACATCCACACGGACCGGTCATTATAAGTGTCCAAAAACACGTGCCATACCTGCAAGTTCTCCCTATGGTCTCTGGTGAGCTGAACAAAATGCGAGGGAAACCGTACCCCTGTGGTAGCACCCGACAGCCGTCAACAAAATACCCTGCCCATGGGAATAATACGGCACGCAAAATTCAACTTACCCAGTAAGGACTGTAGTGCCCGAAGCCGAATGTTCCGCAGACCCAAAGTCACCTGAATCTCAGCCTTGAGGGCCACAACCTTGTCCTCCGGCAGACGACATTCCATGGCATCCGAATCAATCACTATGCCTAAGAAACTAAGAACCTTAGTCGGCCCCTCCATTTTATCCGGAGCCAACGGGATCCTAAAACGCTCCACGATGTGCTGTAGTGTGGCGAGAAGCACCGCACAATTGTTACTGGAAGGCGGACCCAGTAAATCATACAGGTAATGGATGATGGAATTTATTCCTGAAACCTCCCGAACAACCCATTCCACAAATGAGCTGAAGGTCTCGAACAACGCGCATGAAATAGAGCAACCTATGGGAAGACACTTGTCCACATAGTAGGCCTCATGCCACCAGCATCCGAGCAAACGAAAGCTATCCGGGTGCACTGCTAGCAGTCGAAAACGCTGATTCGATATCGCATTTTGCCATCAATGCCCCCCTGCCATAGCGGCGATCCCAACCCACCGCCACGTCCAATGAGGTGTATGATACTGTGCGTGCCTTCGCAGCAATCTCATCATTCACAGACTCCCCTTTCCGAAAAGACAGGTGGTGAATCAGACGAAACTTATTTGGTTCCTTCTTGGGAACCACCCCTAGAGGCGAGATCACAAAATCCGCCAAAGGCTGGTCTCGAAAAGGTCCACCCATGCGACCCATGGCCACTTCTTTCCCCAACTTCTCAGAGACCACCCCAGGATGCTGCAAGGCTGAATGTAAATTCTGCGACAAAGGCGGCACCGCAGTCAAGGAACAAGGAATCTGGAACCCCCCCCAAAAACCCTCCTCCAGCATCCTTGCTGCATCCCGATTCAGGTATCTATCTAGGAATGGACGCATCCTATCCACTCTCACCTGCGTCTTCCCTCTTGTTTGCAGACTCTCTGGCGCGACCCTTACTTTGCTTAAAACAATGGGACATGGGATACGAACCTCCGCAGCCGGAGCATTCGTGTTTAAAACGGCGATTTCCCTCAAATTTACATGATCCCTCGTTGCATTGCCAGCAGAAACCCCGCATCTTCGCGGCTGGTTGTCCAGGGGTGGATGCACTACTGGCCCCCCTGGAAAAAACTGGGTCAGGGCCGGCGCTGAGGCCATTAGTCGCATCCAGAGACTAATGTCCTAGTGGTCCTACCGCAATAACGGGCGGACGGCCCGCCTCTGCCTGAACTGCTCGTCATACCTTAGCCATGCGATTCCCCTGTAAACTCTATATGTCTCACCGATGGCATCCAGGTAGCAGAACAGCGCCAAACCATGTTCTGGATTCTTCTCTCCTATAACGCTCGCCATAATGGCAAACGCCTGCTACCAATTTGTGAAGGTCCGCGGAATCAGCCTGTAACTCCTCTTCTTTCTTGCCCTCAACCGGCTTGATCCTATCCAATTTAAATTTCTCGAGAGGTAGCAACGAAAAGATCTCCACGTACGCACCTTTTTTAAAAAAATTTTCCCTCTCTTCGGGCTTCAGGTGAGCTCCCAGCGGTCCTTCAAAGCTGATGTAGACCTTGCATTTTGCCGCATCCGCGAGTTGGATAGACTCGGATGTGCCCCCGGCGTCCAGAGCCGAACCAGTTCTGTCCCCCACCGCCGCACCATCCAACGCTAAGGCCCGTGGAGTCACCGACCCCGCAGGGACTGTGCTGGGTGACGCAGCAGAAGTGCCCCTTTCCACGCCCAATACAGTACCTACCGTGGATATACTACCCTGCGGCACCCATGCTGCCTCCCACTGCAAATCGAGCCACCAAGTCCCGCAAACTCCCCAACAGGTCATGTAACGCTGTATCTGACCCAAACGTGGCAGGTGCCGAGCCCGTCACATGAGGGGCAGCGACCGCCCTGGTGCCAGATGGAGGTGCATCCCCTACACCTAGAGCCACTGAGCTGCTCCCCACCCCCAACAATCTACCCAACGTAGCACATAAAGACCCGGAATGTAAAGCTGACTTACAAGGCTGCGCAGGGGTGCCCCTTTCAGCCGCCGCTCCTACGTCCACCGGTGCCGGCCAACCATCAGATGCTTCTCCATCGGCGCAGGACAGCTCCCCTTCCAATATTCCCCCTTCCAGCAGGCTGCCAAGTGTCCCAAGTGACGGGGACCTGGTCACTGAGGATTTGTGCCACCGCTGGCTCCGCCCCCTGGCACCCAATCCGCCCACTGACTGCCGGTTCCAAGCATTAAAGCACACAGGGCCATGTGTGCCCCCTGCTGCTGTCCTTCTTCCGCTCCTCCTCCTCCCTGCCCGCGTGGGGCGTTCCACCATGTTGGAGCCGCCGGCCGCCACAGGAAGGGGCCCGGCGGCCGCAGAACTTCTCTTCCCCTGCCGAGATTCCTCGTTGGCTGGCCCAGATAAGAGGGGGAATTCCACCTGGTCACGTCCGCGCCACCGAGGGGGCGGAGGGGAGCCAACCGCCATCCTGTCTGCTGCACTCAGCCGCTGCCTCGGATTCTGCTCAGGCCCGCCACCCACCAAAGCCGAGCAGCACTTCACAGGTGGGCCTGACAGGTCACGATCTGTGCAGCTCCTTCCGTGGTGCCGAGCTCGGGGGGAGGAGCCAGGTGAAAAATACTCCGGAGGCCGCGACCTCTGAGCGCGTGGGCTCTCCTGATCCCCTGCCGCCGTCCCAGGGACCTGATCCCCCAGCAGGGAGGATACCTGGTCCCACAGACATACCGTTCCCCACGAAGCTGCAGCTGACCGAAGCTGCAGGAGAAGCCCGTCCGCCATGCTGCACTGTTCTGAGACACACAGTGACACACAAATTGCTTGCTGTAGTTACTGCCCTCCACTGGACCCCTACTGCTGCGCCCCCTCCTCTTATACAACCCCACCCACAGGGATCCCCCACCACTCCTGCGGGCCCTAACAATTCCAAATAGCTGACCTTGAGACAAAGTATGTTGTCTCCCCTGGCCGGACCATCATGCTGTCCCTGCACTATTTCTTTCTTTTTGTCATTCGCTCCGGGGCTCCCTAGGTAAAAAATAAAAGTTTTACACTAAAGTAATGGGTAGTGACAGAAAACAGCCCAGAGTCATTGCATTCTTTCAGAAGGCGGTACACTGATCGGTCTCCATACACCAGGCACTAGGACCCAGTGGAGACCAGTAGATCAGGTGTGAATATAAAGTGAAAGAGAACAGCACAGGGAGGAAAGAGATCGGGAAAAAGAAGAGCGAAGGGTCGTTATTTCCTTGGTAAGAATTTGGTTTTATATTAACATTCTTTCCGCTCATTCGCTTAACCACTTGCTTACTGGGCACTTAAACCCCCATCCTGCCCAGACCAATCTTCAATTTTCAGCGCTGTCGCATTTTGAATGACAATTGCGCGGTCGTGTGGCGTTGTACCCAAACAAAATTTTTATCCTTTTTTCCCCTCAAATAGAGCTTTCTTTTGGTGGTATTTGATCCCCTCTGCGGATTTTATTTTTTGTGCTATAAGCAAACAAAAAGCGACAATTTTGAAAAAAGAGCAATATTTTTTACTTTTTGCTATAATACAAATCCAAAAAAATATATATATATAAAAAAAAAAAATTATTCATCGGCTTTGGCCAATTTATATTCTTCTACATATTTTTGGTAAAGAAAAATCGCAATCGGCATATATTGATTGGTTTGAGCAAAAGTTATCGCGTCTACAAACTATGGGAATTGATTTATGGTGTTTTTATTTATTTTTTTACTAGTAATGGCGGCGATTTGCGATTTTTATTGGGACTTTGATATTGCGGCAGACATGTCGTTCCCCGTTCTGCCGTTCTGACAGGCGATCGCGGGTCACGAGCGGACATCGAGTCCGCCCGGCACGCCCACGCAGCGTGCGGCGGCCGTGCGCCGCCGCCTGTGAGCGCACGCCAGGGGCGTGCACAAGCGAGGATGTCCATGGACGTCCGCCGAGAAATTCAGATCCACGCTGTAGCCGTCTTTCGGCTATAGCGCGGATCTGAACTGGTTATCAAGAGGGTCTACTTACAAAACCACTTTGTTCATTCAACTTCTCACACAATCACAGGATCTCCTGCCAGCTGAAATAGCAGCGTCCCTTCTTCTTCTCGGCAAGGACTTTTACATTTACACTATCTGCTTGTCAGACGTTGCAATACAGAGGATCCCATACTTACAGCAAAGTTAGTATGGTAAGAGAAACAGCAATGTGTTAAACAGACAGACATGATAGTACAATTTCCTATACATTAAAACACTGCATATCTTCTGGGTTTGTTAAATACACGTTTTTAGCATTAAATATCACTATACTCCTGGCCACCCCTATAAGCATAGGCATGAGCAGGGAGTGTGCCAGGTGTGCCTGGGCCTACCCTAATCACTACATGCAGTGCTGATTCCCCCTACTGCCTGGGCTTCTCCTGTGTTGGCCCCCTGGCCCACAGTGTCGCTGGCTTCCCTGGTGTACCTGCCAGCCCCTCTGTTTTCCTATTAAAAATTGACCACACCAAGCAGGTGAAAACACTTTGTGGTCTGTTCTCTAGCTGCTCTCCTCCAATTATTAGACTTGTCCTGACACACCCCACTCCCCCACACAGCCATTGGAAAGATAAGCCCAATAGCTCTTATGCAGCTGTGAACAGAGCCCCGGCTGCTGTGGGGGATGTTTCATAATGGAGTCATTATGTTATTTACCTGCCCCATCCTTTTCTAAATGCACACACTCACTCACTGTGTTCAGTAACCGTGTTTACTATGCTTCAGTTTGTCAATGAGCAGGAAGCCGCTCAGCACAGAGCACTTCTCATTTACTGTCCAGTGCAGCTGAAGCTGCAGAGAAAGGCCATGTGTGTTTGAGCTTTGGGGTGCCCACCCTAATGTGATTGGCTGCACACACCTATGCCTATAAGCACAACAAACTTATTATTATGTGAGTTAACCACTTCAGCCCCGGAAGGATTTACCCCCTTAATAACCAGAGCACTTTTTGCGCGGTCGTGCGGCGTTGTACCCAAACTAAATTGGCGTCCTTTTTTCCCCACAAATAGAGCTTTCTTTTGGTGGTATTTGATCCCCTCTGCGTCATTTCTGATCACCGCTATAAATAAAGAGCGTCAATTTATTCATCAGTTTTGGTTAAAAAAAAAAATCGCAATCAGCATTTGATTGGTTTGCACAAAAGGTGACGTGTTTACAAACCATGAGAAATCATTTATGGCTTTTTTTTTACAATTTTTTTTTTATCGGGACTGTGATATTGTGACAGACATGTCGGACATTTTTGACACTTTTTTGGGACCAATGACATTAATACAACGATCAGTGCTATGAAAATGCACTAATTACTGTGTAAATGTCACTGGTAGGGAAAGGGTTAACCTGTAGGGACGATCTAGGGGTTAACTGTGTTGCCTAGGCATGCTCTGTGTGGGGGCTAGGCTTCCAGGGCAGGGATTGGCAAGGTGTCAGCTCCCGGACACCAGTGTCTGACAGAACTTTCTGCAGTGTCCGCTGCGGCCGCTGACTTTTTTTTTCAAACTATCGCTTTTTTTTCACAGTGTCTATGGTCTCCAGTCCTCCAAGGCCGTAGTAGGTCAGACAGGGAGTATGGCACCGCCCACTCGTACTCCTGGAGTCTCCTCAGCATGCGGAGTGATCTCAGAGGGTGGGGCTGGTCAGCTTTGGCACCTTTGGGAGAGGGAGACTGTCACCTCACCTGTGTTTTTCAGCCAGCGTGGAGCGGGGCTCGGTCAGGGGCTAGGCAGGGAAGAAGAGGTGCTGCTGAGCCTGCCTGAGTGAGGACTGGAGACTGTCACTGTGTTGGAGGAGCGAGTAGTGCCTGCCAGGCTAGCGGAGTAAGTTTTTTTTTTTTTTTTTTTTTTTTTCAGTGAGTCAGTGACTGTCTGTGTGCCAGTGCCAGCCCAGGTGGACTACCAGTAGCACTGACTAGTACCTGGCTGGCGGTCCTCCTGAGTCCTGAGGCCTGTAGTAGCATAGCTCCCAACTGTCCCGGATTTTGAGGGATTGTCCCTGATCTGGAACAATGTCCCTCTTTGCTCCTCATTTGTTCCTCATTTTGATCTGATGCATATACCTATATATAAAATGCACTGTTTATCAAAAAGTGTTTTCCATTGCTAAACCTTTCATCCAATTTCTAAATTGCTGCATTTGTACATTTAAAAAGCCGGTATAAAGGAATAGTAGTGGTAAAAAAAAGCACTTGAGGGATTAAATAATAATTTATTTTGTATACTTCTCCTTTAAGGGGGCGTGGCAGGGGGTGTGTCCTATGCCTACATACTTTTGCTAATAGGTGTCCCTCATTCCCGTCTCAGAAAGTTGGGAGGCCTGTACTAGTACTACCCTGGCCTGGACAAATCATGACCATAGATTTTAGGATTTCAAAAGCAGTTGAGAAAACAGCATTCCAAACCTGTGTTCTAAATTTGACATCGTTTTGACGGTTTATTTAAATCTGTTCAAAGGTTACTGTACATTGGTAACTATTTGGATTGCATAATTATTATGTAAATTACTATATTGTCCCTTGTGTGAAAAAAAAAAAGGATTGGATCTTTAATCAAATGGCTCTTTTCAGCACAAGATGTATGATTTTTTGTACATCATTTCATTCTTGTTTGGCGAGTTAAATGGTAGCATTGCACCTTATGTTATAGAAGGGCAACCATGGGAAAATGAAGATACAATACATAAAACATTGTTAGATAAATCATTCAAGTGTTTCACTGTTTTTCATAACTGTCTAAGAGGGGATATGTCCTTTTTACTTCCAGTAGAGTCTACTGTCTATACTTTACTAAAGCTTGCTGTGTTAGTTCCCGAATCCCGGCATCTCCCTCTCTAAAGTCTGCATGTGGGCAGGTGCAGTCTATTTTCTTCACTGCAGGTGGCACCTTGCCTATCCCTGGTATAAACGATGTAACTGTATCTAAAGTAAACGGATAAGCTACAGATACCAAGCCAATGTTGTCACTGTCAGTTTTATCTTCAACCTCACTAAGTTCATCAGCCTGTAAATTTCACGGGGAGGGACAGGGACTGCCACTGGACTGGGTGTGGTGGTCTGGCCTGCCTGGGAGGATTGGGGGCTGGCTGGGCCCTGAGCTGGGCCTAGCATTCATTTCTGAAGTCTGCTGCAAGTTAACAGCTCTCTCTGGGGGGGGGGGGGG
>BLSH010510172.1:85836-98850 GCA_018402905.1 Glandirana rugosa
ACGTTGACGCGCACGGGCTCGGGCGGGGTGGTCCCTCAAATGTGACACGGTGCGATTAGTGTCCGTCACTCTGTAAAGGGCTACGCGACGACGTCGCTAGTCCTTTACAGAGTGACGGACACTAATCGCGTCGTGTCACATTTGAAATACCGCCCGAACCCGTGCGGGCTCGGGTAGGAATCACCGGTACCCTCTTCCTGGAGAAATGTAACGACCAGTCGTCTTTTGAATCCCTGAGAACGCACATATCAGTTGAGTTAAATGTTTTCCTTGTGAAGTGTGTGATTATCTGTCAATTCCTTCTTTTAGGTAATGTAATTCACCAGGCACCACTCCCGGACAGTGTAAACTCCCTGGTGGGGCGGGCTCGGGCACGCGCAGTTGCAAGCACGCCCTAGCCCATCCTTAATGGCCACTAATATAAAGACCATTCTTCCTCCACGTGTACACCAATGTGTGAGGTCCCTTATCCCACTGATCATATATGTAAAGGCCCCTTCTGTCCGGAGCATCAATGTAAAATGTGAAAATCCTTTAAACCTTTTATAACTGTATACCATAAGCAATCTTTATATCAATGTTAATTTAAATGTTTTTGTACTTGTAGAACTAGGCCAGAGAGTAGAAAGTGTACTTTGGTGTCCTTCACTAAGGTTTGTACTTCAAAAAATGTCCGCCACAGCCTTGGTCCATGCCTATCCCTGTGCCAGGGGCATAACAGACTATCTGATCCTGATGACAGGGATCAGTAGATCACTGTCATGTCGCCTGACAGAGCGAGGAACCGCCATGTTTACATCAGCGGTTCCCCACTTTTCTTCTGTAGCAGGCTATCGCGGGTTGCCGGCGGACGTCAAGTTTGCCTGACCCGCGACCCCAATCAGGGAGCATGCGGCGGGCATGAGTGCTTGCTGGCGGTGGTGCGTGCTCGCTCCCTAGCTGCGCATGTGCGGATCACCGTTTATAGATGGCGATCTGCGGTACGCTGCCAACTTGGAGCAGTAAATCTCAAGTTGAAGTGAAATGTCAGTGAAAAGCTGGCAGGTGTAATCGGGGTGCCTAAGCTGTGATGTCCTCCCATCCACCAAAAGACAAAACATAGAGAAAAGACAGCCGGCCGCTCCATAATCCTCAACCATTTTTATGTTCCCATAGCAGTGAGTACACAGACAGTGGCAGACGGCGATAAGCCTTGTTCACAGCACACATGTGAATAATAAAATGGACATATATATATCAGAAAGTATCAAAAAATGGTTTCCGCCCCTCCTTCAATTACTAACACATTTAATTATTGAATCAGTAATTAATCGCATAATGTCAGCCGGTGTAATGCTGACAGAAGGAGGATAGGAAGGAGAACCTGATACAACACCTAGTGAAATGAAATAAAATAATCCCATATTGATGTATATGTAATAGGAAAAAGAAATACATCCATAGAAAAATATTATAAAAATATATATGCATAGTACTGTATACATACACATATAGTATCTCACAAAAGTGAGTACACCCCTCACATTTTTTAAAATATTTTATTATTTCTTCAGTGTTGTCACATGAAAAGATATAACACTTTGCTACAATGTAAAGTAGTGAATGTACAGCTTGTATAACAGTGTAAATTTGCTGTCCCCTCAAAATAACTCGACACACAGTCATTAATGTCTAAACCACTGGCAACAAAAGTGAGTACACCCCTAAGTGAAAATGTCCAAATTGGGCTCAAAGTGTCAATATTTTGTGTGGCCACCATTATTTTCCAGCACTGCCTTAACCTTCTTGGACATGGAGTTCACCAGAGCTTCACAGGTTGCCACTGGAGTCCTCTTCCCCTCCTCCATGACGACATCACAGAGCTGTTGGATGTTAGAGACCTTGCACTCCTCCACCTTCCATTTGAGGATGCCCCACAAATGCTCAGTAGGGTTTAGGTCTGGAGACATGCTTAGCCAGTCCATCACCTTTACACTCAGCTTCTTTAGCAAGGCAGTGGTCATCTTGAAGGTGTTTGGGGTCGTTATCGTGTTGGAATACTGCCCTGCGGCCCAGTCTCTGAAGGGAGTCGATCATCCTCTGCTTCAGTATGTCACAGTACATGTTGGCATTCATGGTTCCCTCAATGAACTGTAGCTCCCCAGTGCTGGCAGCACTCATGCAGCCCCAGACCATGACACTCCCACCACCATGCTTGACTGTAGGCAACACACACTTGTCTTTGTACTTCTCACCTGGTTGGTGCCACACATGCTTGACACCATCTGAACCAAATAAGTTTATCTTGGTCTCATCAGACCACAGGACATGATTCCAGTAATCCATGTCCTTAGTCTGCTTGTCTTCAGCAAACTATTTGTGCTTTCTTGTGCATCATCTTTAGAAGAGGCTTCCTTCTGGGACGACAGCCATGCAGACCAATTTGATGCAGTGTGCGATGTATGGTCTGAGCACTGACAGGCTGACCCCTCCTACCCCTTCAACCTCTGCAGCAATGCTGGCAGCACTCATACATCTATTTCCCAAAGACAACCTCTGGATATGATGCTGAGCACGTGCACTCAACTTCTTTGGGTGACCATGGTGAGGCGCTGTTCTGAGTGGAACCTGTCCTGTTAAATTGCTGTATGGTCTTGGCCACCGTGCTGCAGCTCAGTTTCAGGGTCTTGGCAATCTTCTTATAGCCTAGGCCATCTTTATGTAGAGCAACAATTCTTTTTTCAGATACTCAGAGAGTTCTTTGCCATGAGGTGCCATGTTGAACTTCCAGTGACCAGTATGAGAGAGTGAGAGCGATAACACCAAATTTAATACACCTGCTCCCCATTCACACCTGAGACCTTGTAACGCTAATGAGTCACATGACACTAGGGAGGGAAAATGGCTAATTGGGCCCAATTTGGACATTTTCAGTTAGGGGTGTAGTCACTTTTGTTGCCAGGAGTTTAGACATTAATGGCTGTGTGTTGAGTTATTTTGGGGGGACAGCAAATTTACACTGTTATACAAGCTGTACACTCACTACTTTACATTGTAGCAAAGTGTCATTTCTTCAGTGTTGTCACATGGAAAGATAGAATAAAAAAAATTTACACAAATGTGAGGGGTGTACTTACTTTTGTGAGATACTGTACATAAAAAAAGCGGGAAGGGAAAGTTATTTGTGAAAAAAATCTACATCGTATCGGTGATTCATTCCCTTGGTTAGTCTCTTTTGGAGATTGAATTTCCACCAAACCTCAGGCAACAAAAGTTGGTGCTGTGTATCCCCACTGCGAGATAACGGTTTGACTCTTTCCAAACCTATGAAGGAAAAGATACCATATTCCCACCATGTTCATAATTCAAATGTTTGGATACTTTGGATAGGTTTTTATCACTGCTATAAGATGCCCCATGGAAATGGTCACTGACTCTTAATGGTCTAGAAGTGCAGCCTGCATATTGTTTATTACATTCGCTGCACTCTACAGCATAGACCACGTTGTCTGTGCCACAATTTATATAATGACTGATAGTGAATTCTCCTCCAGTGGCACACAAAACAACTGTCCTATGCTGTCCACTGCAAAAGCCACATGTGGTGTTACCACAAATATACCATCCCACAGTGCTAAGCCAAGCTTTATTGTGTCTGCCAGACTCAGAGACTGGGAGACAGAATGTTACCTAATGTTTGGGCACGATGGCTTGAAAATCTACAGCCTGGTGCCAAATAATTATCTGTGGAGAGTAACGATGGGCTCGGGCGTGTTCGCTGTTTCATATGCCCGAGCCCACCAGGAAGCACACACTGTGCTGCGCTAATCACAGGCAGTGAGACATTCCCTGACCTGTGCAGCTGCCGATTGGGAAACTGTCTCACTGCCTGTGATTAGCGTGTCACAGTGTTAGCCTTGTGGCAGGCTCAGGCATGTGCAGCTGCAAACATGCCCAAGCCCATCTTTAGTGGAGAGTATAGGTAAATGTTTTTGTATAATATTTTTAATTTTGCTAAATTCCAAGGAGAAGGTGATAAGGAATGTGACCCGACTCCTCTCCCTGGTGCTCGTGTTAACTTTATCACTTCTCTCTCACGCCCAGCACTCTTCATTGGTTTGTCTATTTTTGCCAGAGGCCAGGCGGATTGCTCTAGCAACATTCCATTTTTCATATTGTCGTGACTGAAACCTTGATGTAATGATATTGCATTCTTTATTAAAAACTTCTTCAGTAGAGCAGTTACGTCTGGCTCTAGTCAGGGCTGGCCGAAGACATTGTGCTGCCTGGGTCTAAGAATGAAATGCTGCCCCCCCAAGAAAAATCACGCCCACCACCCATTATTTTATATCATGACAATTTAAAACTAAAATTAAATTTATCAGATAGTCAGATTTACATGCAACAGTGGTGGGGGGGTCAGACAGAGGTGGTGGTGGGTTCAGTCATGTGCAGAGGTGGTGTGGGGTTAGGCACAGGTAGGGGTGGTGGGGGGGTAGACACAGGCAGGGGTGGTGGGGGGTGTTAGACACAGGCGGGGTGGTGGGTGGGTTAGACACAGGCAGGGTCAGTGGGAGGGGTTAGACACAGGCAGGGCCAGTGGGAGGGGTTAGACACAGGCATAGGTGGTGGGGGGGTTAGACACAGGTGGAGGGGGGGTTAGACACAGGCAGAGGTGGTGGAGGGTTAGACACAGGCAGAGGTGGTGGAGGATTAGACACAGGCAGGGGTGGTGGGGGTTTAGATACAGGCAGAGGTAGTGTTGGGTGTTAGATACAGCCATGCCCAAAAGACAGCTCCTCTCCCTTCACGCTGCTGGCCGACAGCTGGTCAGCTGATTTTCTCCTGTGCTGACATTCGTCAGCAGCAATGGTGGGAGCCGTGGAGAGGATGGGTGGGCGGTCTGCTGTGTGAGTATGGCAGTGCCAGCGAGTTCTCTGCTATCACCTCTAACAGCAGCAGTGCCACCAGGCCTCCCCCCCTCACGGTGTGATAAGCGGCACCCCCTCCCCATAGTGAAATAAGGAGCAGAGAAGAGCAGAGCGGGTGGGAGGTTGTTCCGCCCCTTGTTCCATCAATGTGCCACCCCTCTGACACTGCCGCTTGGGTCCAATGGATCCGCCCAGACCCATGGTAGGGCCGACCCTGGCCCTAGAGAATTCCCCTATCAGAATTGATCGCTTGGTGTGTGCGGGATGACAGCTTAAAGTTGCTACTTTTGGCTTCTAGTTGTCATCCCGCACACACCAAGCGATTGATTTTGATAGGGAAATTCACTAGGGCCATATGTAACTGCTCTACTGAAGAAGCTTTTAATAAAGAATGCAATATCATTACATCAAGGCTTCAGTCACAGCAATATGACAAATGGAATGTTGCTACAGCAGTCCGCATGGCCTCAGAGAAAAATAGACATATTAATGGAGAGTGCTGACAATGGAAGAGTTAAACGAATAAACTTAACATGAGCACCAGGGAGAGGAGTCCGGTCCCATTCCTTACCACCTTCTCCTTGGAATTCAATGAAATTAAAAATATTATATAAAAACATTTACCTATACTCTCCACAGATAATCATTTGGCACCAAGTATTATGACAGGCTGCAGATTTCCAAGCCGTCCAAAACATTAGGGAACATTCTGTCTCCCAGTCTCTGAGTCTGGCAGACACAATAAAACTTGGCTTAGCACTGTGGGATGGTATATTAGTGGTAACACCACAAGTGGCTTGTGCAGTAGACACTCTAGACAGCATAGGACAGTTGTTTCGTGTGATACTGGAAGAGAATTCACTATCAGTCATTATATAAATTGTGGCACAGACAACGTGGTCTATGCTGTGGAGTGCAGCAAATGTAATAAAAAATATGTAGGCTGCATTTCTAGACCATTAAGAGTCAGTGACCATCCCCATGGGGCATCTTATAGCAGTGACAAAAACCTATCCAACGTATCCAAACATTTTTAGTATGAACACGGTGGGAATATGGCATCTTTCTCCTACGTTCAGTGACAGACGCAGCACTCCATTGACATTTGGGGTTATATGCAGATCCTATTAAGAGTTCCTGGGGGTGCTGGTAGTGGTGGGTGCAGTCCTCCTGGGTCTCCCTGGCGTTCTGAGGGGCGGTGGTGTGGTTAAAGTGTGGGGGTGCCGCAAGTTATTGTCCTCACTGTGTTTGTTCAATCTGGTGGAGCGATGGCAGATGACCCTGCAGGGCCCTCTGAAGAGGAGTCAGCGGCTGTGCAACCTGCACTAGGGACCCTGGTGTCCCTGGACCAGCTGAGGGAGGTGTTTGGGGAATTTCTTCCCCGGGTGGGGCCGAGCAATGCTCTAGGGGCCCCTAAAAAGCGTCCCCCTCCCCCTTGTTCCTCAGGGGAGGACTACGAACCGGAAATGTCTTCGGCGGTCACGGGGACCCCCGTGCAACTTTCAGAGGGTGAACTTGTCCCCTCGGATGGTGAGGAGGACCAGGGGGCTTCGGCAGCGTGCGAAAAGGTGCTGGTGTCCGCAATAATATCTGGCATCCATACATCCTTGTGACTGGACCAAGATGGCGAGTCGCAGGCGTCTACATATGTCTGCGGGTCTGCCAGGCCTCCTAGGTCACCCAGAGCTTACCCATATGATACATTTTTTGATCATCTGATCCATTAGGAATGGCAGCGTCCGCAGCATTCCTTCTCCCTACCAAAGCGTATCCCTTTGAGGATAGATTCGTGAAGAAGTGGGCGTCCCCCCACGGTGGACCCCCTGGTGGCGCGCCTGAACAAGGCGACGACTATTCCCCTTGAGAGGTACCGGTCGTTTAAGGATCCTGCCGATAGGAGGACGGAAGCAGTGTCTAAGGCACTTTTCCTCTTTGCAGGATCAGCCTTGAGGCCGGCCCTGGCGTCTATATCTGTCTGAATGTATGGCGGAGCTGCAGAATGATCTGGACTGCGGTAGAACGCTTGAGGCGTCTCAAGCAGAACATGTGTTTCAGGGTATCAAGTACCTGATGCAGCTCTGGGCCTGCTTCCTATGTTGTCCAAGATGTCTGTTTTTGCAGTCATTATCAGACGGGTTCTCTGGTTGCGTTCGTGGGCAGGTAAAAGGGTCGCGGCCCGGCAAGTCTGCTGCAGGGGCCGGTAAGCGACTCTGGTAGCGCAAGAACGAAAAGGCAGAGGAGAAGCCCTCCTCTGCATGATGGGTTGCCCCCACCCGAAATTCGGGTGGGTGGACGTCTTCTGGGGTTCGCAGGCAGATGGACTGCCCGCATTTCTGACCGTTGGGTGCAGGAAGTGGTGTCCACCGGGTACAGGATAGAGTTCAGCACACTACCCCAAGGTTCTTCCCATCGAACTTGAGAATCCAGCAGCAGCGTCGGGAGGCCCTCTTCAGGGCGGTTGAGGCACTCTCAGACCAGGGGGTGATGGTGCCAGTACCTCAGAGAGGTTTCACGGGTTCTACTTGAACCTATTTGTGGTCCCCAAAAAAGGAGGGGGGGTCAGGCCAGTTTTGGACCTGAACGCGCTAAACATTTATGTGAAAGCGCGCAAATTCCGGGTGGAATCAGTGGCCGCCCTACATCAAGGGGACTTCCTGGCGTCCCTGGATATCTAGGATGCGTTCCTCCATGTTCCCATCTGTCTCCGACACCAGCGATTACTACGCATTGCAGTGGTAGCATACCTCGATGACCTGCTCCTGAGAGCGGAGTCCGCCTCAGCTCTGGAGGAGAACGTAGCTATCACCATGGCCTCGTTAAAGGACTTCGGCTGGCTGATCAATTTGCAGAAGTTGACATTGACCCCGTCCTGTCGCCTGGAATATCTGGGTCTGATTCTGGACACGGAGCAGGGGAAGGTGTTCTTGCCTCCGGCCAAGTTGCTGTCCCTACAAACAGCGGTGAGAACCTTACTGTCACACCGGCAGTCATCATTACGGTTCTGTATGCGGGTGCTGGGGCTCATGGTGTCAGCCTTTGAGGCGGTACCTTACGCCCAGAGCCACACTCGGCTCCTTCAGCGAGCGATTCTGTCTCGGTGGGACAGATCTCCACTGTCTCTGGACCAGCTGGTCAGATTGGATCATCAGACCAGGGGCTCCTTGGTCTGGTGGTTTCGGGCCCTGGCCTTGACGCTGGGGAAGTTGTTTCTCCCCCTGATGTGGTCGATAATCATGACAGACGCCAGCCTGTCGGTGCTGGAGGGGGGGGGGGGGTCCTGGGGCATCTGTCTGCCCAGGGCCGTTGGTCGGTGCAGGAATCTCACCTTCCAATCAATGTGCTGGAGCTGAGGGCAATCAGGCTCTGCCTCTCCTGCTGAACGATAAGGTTGCGGGGCCTCCCGATTCGGGTTCAGTCGGACAATGCCACAGCGGTGGCGTATGTGAACCATCAGGGCGGAACGATGAGCTCGGCAGCGGCTGCGGAAGCAGCTCTCATTCTGTATTGGGCAGAACTTCAGGTGTCGGCAATCTCCGCCATCTACATTCCAGGCGTAGAAAATTGGCAGGCGGACTTTCTCAGTCGCCAGACGCTGGATCAGGGGGAATGGTCCCTTCATCCAGAAGTGTTCAGCCAGATCTGCCACAGGTGGGGCACGCCAGACGTTAAAGTAAAGACCGTTGTGAGCAGGACAAGAGACCCATTGGTGGTGGCCACGGACGCGCTTGTGGCGCCTTGGGGTCGGTATCGTCTTCTGTACGCCTACCCTCCCATCAAGCTTCTTCCACGACTACTGCGCAGGGTAGAAGCGGAGGGGACGCCGATGATCCTGGTGGCTCCGGATTGGCCTCGGCGTCCATGGTATGCCGACGTGGTACGAATGGTGGCAGATGTTCCCTGGCGTCTCCCGCTGCGAGACGATCTGTTGTCTCAGGGACCCATATTGCACCCTGCTTTACCCTCGCTGGCTTTGACGGCTTGGCTATTGAGTCCCAGGTGCTGAGGGACAGGGGTGTCGATGACTCAGAGATCCCTACCATGCTAAAAGCGTGCAAGTGTACTTTGCGCAAGAGTTATCATCGCACCTGGAAGGCCTATATTGCCTGGTGTGAGGCGGGGGTTGGAACCCTCGCTCTTACGTGGTGTCTAGGGTACTGAATTTTTTACAACGGGGCCTGAATAAAAAGTTGGCCTTGAGTACTCTCAAGGGTCAGATATCGGCTCTGGCGATTCTCTTTCAACGCCCTCTGGCGTTACATTCGTTGATTCGTACATTTGTACAAGGTGTGCGCCATGTGGCTCCTCAGGTACGGTCATCTATTTCGCCTTGGGATTTGAATCTGGTGCTTTCTGTGCTTCAGAAGCCACCATATGAGAATATCAGGGATATTCCCTTACAGTTGCTTTTGCAGAAAGTGGCTTTCTTGGTGGCCATTACATCCGCTAGATGCGTGTCTGAGTTGACAGCGTTGTCCTGCAAGTCTCCTTACTTGGTCCTGGACAAGGTGGTCTTGCGCCCCCTGCCTTCATTCTTACCGAAGGTGGTTTCCTCTTTTCATATTAATGAAGATGTTGTTCTTCCTTCATTGTGTCCGCATCCTTCACATCCTAAGGAATTTGAGTTACTTTCCTTGGATGTCGTAAGGGCTTTGCGGGTGTATTTGGCAACTACAGCTTCTTTTCGGAAGTCTGACGCGTTGTTTGTACTGGCTTCGTCGGCTACTGTTTCCCGTTGGATCAGGCAGACCTTGGCTCATGCGTATTCTGTTCGGGGCAAAGTTCCCCCTTTTCCAGTCACGGCTCATTCCACCAGGGCTGTTAGCACTTCCTGGGCTTTCAGACACCAGGCCTCTGTGTCACAGGTGTGCAAGGCGGCTACTTGGGCCTTGGTGCACACATTCACTAAGTTTTATAAAGTTGATGTGTAAGGTTTTACAGGCGGCAGTGTAGGCGCGTCTGGCGCCTCTTCAGAGGTTCTGTTGGGTACTGTTGTTGTCGTTTACCCA
Organism: Glandirana rugosa; assembly: GCA_018402905.1. Taxonomy (NCBI): domain Eukaryota; kingdom Metazoa; phylum Chordata; class Amphibia; order Anura; family Ranidae; genus Glandirana; species Glandirana rugosa. Next base: position 95,753 of record BLSH010510172.1, read on the forward strand.
CCCCTCTTTACTGACACAGCTTTGGGACATCCCCACATGTCAATGGAGAGCTGCGTCTGTCAGTGAACGTAGGAGAAAAAGGTATTTTATTAAAACTTACCGTAAAATCCTTTTCTCTGAGTTTACTGACAGACGCAGCATCCACCCCTCTGAGTTTTTTTCCGTACGGCTTGTTACGAACTGATGTACTGAGCAGAGTAGGGGGATTATATGGGAAAGAGAGGACAGCCCCCTGGGAGGGGATCTGCATATAACCCCACATGTCAATGGAGAGCTGTGTCTGTCAGTGAACTCAGAGAAAAGGATTTTACGGTAAGTTTTAATAAAATCCCTTTTTTCCTTCATAGGTTTGCAAAGAGTTAAACCGTTATCTCGCGGTGGGGATACACACCACCAACTTTTGTTGCGTGAGCCTTGGTGGAAATTCAATCTCCAAACGAGACTACTCAAGGGAATGAATCACTGATACAATGTAGATCTGTTTCTCAAATAGCTTTCCCTTCTCCCTCTTATGATGTATGTGAACTATGCATATATATTTTTATATTTTTCTATGGATGTATTTCTTTTTCTTATTACATATACATCAATATGGGATTATTTTATTCCATCTCACTAGGTGTTGTATCAGGTACTCCTTCCTATCCTCCTTCTGTCAGCATTACATCGGCTGACATTTTGCAATTAATTACTGATTGGTTAATTAAATGTGTTAGTAAATGAAGGAGGGGCGGAAACCATTTTCTGATACTTTCTGATATATATGTCCATTTTATTATTCACATGTGTGCTGTGAACAAGGCATATCGCCAAAACATGTCGGCCACTGTACTCACTGCTATGGCAAAATAAAAATGCTTGAGGATTATGGTGTTGCCAGCTGTCTTTCCTCGATGACATAAAGCAAATGCTAAAAATGGAGTCTACAAATGCTATAAATGCTATAGCAAATGCTATAAATGGAAATCTACAGCCAATGTTATTTTCTGAGAATGCAGTGCAATATGGCGACCTGGAGTTGTTCTGTACACAGAGTACTGACCACTCCCCAGAAACATAATTTCCTTCTTGTGTGATTGGCTCCCCAATTTTACCAGAAGTCTGCCTAAGATACAAGTCAGATTTCAGGCATCCCCTGCAACAAAAATGTCATTTTGAGAGATACTTCCAATAGGAACACGTCTAAAGGGATGCAGGCCCAGCAGCTTTCCTCGTCAATGCTCTGCAGTGGCACAGCTGACAGATAATTATGAAACCACTCCCATTAGACCCACTTGGCACAGAGAAACACACAGGGATTTCTTCAAAATAACAAAAGGTAGGAATCTGCAGCAAAGTTTGTTATAATCCTTGCAATGTACAGAGATCACCCAGAGGGGAATGTTTTTTTTCTCAACAAAAGTGGAGTTACACTTTAATATTAATACGTATGGTAATTATGATAATGGTTAATGTGGCTGTATCCTCCATTTTGTCTTAATGAAGCTAAAATGGAGGCTTTAGCTTGTGTGATAAACAACCTTGCATAACATACATAGTTTGGATGAACACCTGGAGGGGACGTCCCTGTAATTTGCTTGATGGGTAATTTGTATGTTGGTAATAAAGTAAGGAAAATAATGATTTGCTTCTCTGCAGCTTGTGTAGGTTTGCCCACTAACACAGAAATGAAGGGTCTATAATTTTTATCATCTGTGTATTTTATATGATAGAGACAGAATATCAACCAAAAATCAAGAAAAAACACACAATACAAATGTTATAAATGGAGTTGCAGTTCAGTGAGTAAAATAAGTATTTGATCCTCAGGCAAAACATGAATTAATAGTTGGTGGAGAAACCCTTGTTGGCAGCACAGAGGTCAGACGTTTCTTGTAGTTGGTGACCATTTTTGCACATATCTTAAGAGAGATTTTGGTCCACTCTTCTTTACAGATCTTCTCTAAATCCTTAACGTTTCTTTGCTGTCTCTTGGCAACTCAAAGCTTCAGCTCCCTTCATTCTCTATAGGATTAAGGTCTGGAGATTGGCTTGGCCACTTCATGACCTTAATGTGCTTCCAGCGGCGGCTGGTGTGTGAGGGGCGCTTGGGCGCCGCCTCCCCGCCAGCTAAAGAAGGAAAAAAAAGTCAGCCCCACCCCCCCTGCAGTAGGCGCCGGTGCATTGACTTTCTTTTTATTTTTTCGGCTCCTTGGCTGTCATATGACAGCTAAGTAGTGAGCCTATTGGTCGGCCATTAAAATTTATGAGGGTGCGCTGAACAGGCGCACCCTGCATAGCTTGATTGGCTGCCCTGAGCCTCCGCTCAAGGTGATTGGATGTGGTGGCCAGGGGCTGGTCACTGTGGCAGCGGAGGTGACTTCTGCTCCCACAGAGACCACGACCGCCCGGGGACCGACAAGGGGGGACAGCCGCTCTCCGCATGCCGAATCTCTGCAACAATCCTGCCTGCTGGATGGGGTAAGTGCGGGGGGGGGGGGTCTCTGCAAACTTCCCCCACCTGTGTCTCTGGCTGCATAACTGCCCTCACCTGTGTCACTGGCTGCATAACTGCCCCACCTCTGTCACTGGCTACAAACTGCCCCACCTGTGTCACTGGCTACAAACTGCCCCACCTGTGTCACTGGCTACAAACTGCCCCACCTGTGCCACTGGCTACAAACTGCGCCACCTGTGTCACTGGCTACAAACTGCCCCACCTGTGTCACTTGCTACAAACTGCCCCACCTGTGTCACTGGCTACAAACTGCCCCACCTGTGTCACTGGCTACATAACTGCCCCCACCTGTGTCACTTGCTACAAACTGCCCCACCTGTGTCACTTGCTACAAACTGCCCCACCTGTGTCACTGGCTACAAACTGCCCCACCTGTGTCACTGGCTACAAACTGCCCCACCTGTGCCACTGGCTACAAACTGCGCCACCTGTGTCACTGGCTACAAACTGCCCCACCTGTGTCACTTGCTACAAACTGCCCCACCTGTGTCACTGGCTACAAACTGCCCCACCTGTGTCACTGGCTACATAACTGCCCCCACCTGTGTCACTTGCTACAAACTGCCCCACCTGTGTCACTTGCTACAAACTGCCCCACCTG
>BLSH010510172.1:135781-148761 GCA_018402905.1 Glandirana rugosa
CCCCCCCCCCCCCCCCCCCCCCCCCCCCCCCCCCCCCCCCCCCCCCCCCCCCCCCCCCCCCCCCCCCCCCCCCCCCCCCCCCCCCCCCGGGATGAGTGGCAGTGCTGGTGAATGGAATCGGTGGTGGTGGTGGGGACTGGGTTCAGTGGCATTGCTGGGTGCCTGGATCAGAGACACTTACTGTCAGTGTCCACTTGGTTCCCCCTGCATTGCTCTGTGTTTCTCTCTCAGCTGACCCCAGTCATGCAGTGAACTGAATGGGCAGCCGCGAAAAGGCTAAGTGGGCGGCCATGGGCTCCAAGCCCTGCTGGATGGCCATGAAAAAGCTAGTAGAGCGGTGCGGGCTCTGAGAACAGCCTGGTGGCCCCTGGCAAATCTGAAAAGTCTGACAGATCTGCATGCCTACAACAGCATGACATATTGGCTAGTAACACTTCCTTGTGGACCTAGACCTGTCTTCCTGAAGCATACAAGTATCTATCCACCTATTTAAGATCTCACCCTCATCTGGCTTTTTGAGGTTCTCTTGTTGCATTGGCCCCTTATGGGAGCCAGGGGCATATTTCAGAGCTTCTCTGGGATGAGCATTCACCATCTGCCTGGCAATTGATCAATTTTTTTATCCCCCCTCTTTTTCATCCCTCCATTCACTTATCCTCTTACCCTTATGGCTGCTGCTCGCTGTAGGAACTCATGAGCATATAGGAAATGTTCGTTTGCAACTGTTTAACCTACTTTCCCTGATGAAGACTATTACTCTAGCTAAGTTGAAACGCGTTGGAATCCTGGTCTGCTCACGTATAGCCCAACTTAGCTTATTCAATGTTATCATTCATCGCAGCAATACATGTCATGTACTTGTTTTCATCTTACTATTAGTCAATCGATTTTTATTTATTCAATGTTTCAATAAGCTTTTGTACTTTTATATACAATCTTGTATCCCTGTCCATTGTGGGAGATTAGCTCACGGGGATCGCTTTTTGGAGGAAAACACTCAGCATGCAGGCCAATTTCTTTAAAATCTGGCAGATTACCAGGTTTATTGTCATAGGTTTGCAGGATCAAAATAAAACAGAAAACAAAACCTCTCCGTCTGGCGCTAAACAAAACAATCAGGTTTCCTCTCTATACAGTGTGGGGCTGGCCCCCGACACCCACAAAACACAAGCACAATGAAAGCCTTGATTTTTGTGTCCAAAGTAGCACACAGAGCTCTCTAAGCCTCCCTCTGAGACCCAGGATAGATCTCACACCTCTGATCTCTTCCTGGTCATTATATGCAGCTGAAAAGTAGGGATGGGCTTTCACGTTCGACCAGAACATTTGCTGTTCGCTTATTCGGGAAAACCCGAACATTATGGGGCGTTCATGGCAACTTTGCGCGCCCCATAATGTTTTAAAATGGCGGCAGAATGGCGGCAGAATGCCGCCCGCTGATTGGCCAAAGCATGCACATGACCTGCATGCTTTGGCCAATCAGCGGGCAGCCTGCTGTGAGAGCTTTGATTGGCTAAAGGCAGGATGCCTTTAGCCAATCACTGCACAGCAGTCTCAATCCACGCCCCACACTATATAAAGCCGCTTGTACAGCGGCTCTATGTAGTGTGTCGGCGTTGTTAGAGAGAGAGCTTAGGTTCCTGAAGACAGGAGGCAGTTTAGATAGCTAGATTTTAAAAAATGTTAAAAAAATAAATAAAAAATAGATAGACTTTAGATTTCTAACTATCTATCTAGTTAGCTATCTGTCAGTTAGTGCAGACAGGTTAATGTAGGGAAAAATAAATAAATTATATATATATATATATATATATATATATATATATATATATATAGTTTTTGCGCAGCAGTTTTTTCAAGCGCTTTTTTTTTGAGGGAAAAAAAAAATATTTTTTGAGTTAAAAAATAAGACAACAGTAAAGTTAGCCCAATTTTTTGTATATTGTGAAAGAGGATGTTACGCCGAGTAAATAGATACCATACATGATACGGGTGAAAATTGCCCAGACTTGCAGAATGGCGACAAATTCCGGTTAAAAATCTCCATAGGCGACGCTTTACATTTTTTTAACGGTTACCAGGTTAGAGGTGCAGAGGAGGTCTTTTGCTAGAATTATTGCTCACACTCTGGAAATCATGGAGATACCTCACATGTGTGGTTTGAACACTGTTTTCATATGCGGGCACGACTTGCGCATGCGTTTTTCTTTGCTGCACGAGCTCGCGGGGACAGTGGCGCTTTAATTTTTTTAATTTATATTATTATATTTTTTTCTTTTAACACTGTTCCTTTAAGGCCTCATACACACGGGCGTATCTTTAAAAATAAACCAAACGTCGGGCCCAACGTCAAGGAAGAAAAATCAGTGTTTTCGGCGTTATGCATCAGCGTTAGTGAGCGTCGGCATCAATAGGCGTTTTAAAAAAAAATCATCCCTCTGCTATTTTTCAACCTAAAAACGTCGGCGTCAAAAAATGCCGGAAACCGCCGGTACAATATTAGTTGCCGTTTTGCAGCGTCGGCGTCAAAAAATGCCAAAACGTTACAGCCTCAGAACACGATGGCCGTGGGTTCTACTTTCAGCTCACTAACGCCGACGCCATCTACAGCTCAAAAACGCAGAAGTTTTTATGGAGCCATTGACTAACATGGAGAGCTGCAAAAAATGCCAGAAAACGCCGGCGTCAAAAAATGTCCGTGTGTATAAGGCCTAAAAAAAAAAATCTGATCACTTTTATTGCTATGACAAGGAATGTAATCATCCCTTGTGATAGTAATATATGGTGACAGGTACTCTTTATGGAGGGATGGGGGGTCTAAAAGACCAACCATCCCTCCTTTACTCTTCACAATATTCAGATCAGCAAAAACGGCGATTCTGAATACTGTCATTTTTTTAAAACTGGCGCCATTAGCCACCGAGTAAACCGGAAGTGACGTTGTAACGTTGCTTCCGGCTTCCACAAGGACTCCACACAGGGTCCAGAAGCGTCAGATCGGAGCTCCAGTCTCCCTGTGGGGCGGGAGTCCAGAGAAGAGCAGCGGACGGTGGTGGGAGTGTCCCCTCCCACTGCCTGAGATAACGACCGAGCGGCTCCTGAGCCAGATCGGCTGTTATCAACAGATAGCCGGCCGCCTGCTCTAAAAAACGGTACCAAGGTATAGCCTGTAGCTGCAGACTATACCCCGATACTTCCACTTAAGGCTGCCGCCGTTTATAAACAGCGATTCCCATTAAGTGGTTACACTAATTTCCTGCGTCCAACAAAAGTAACTGCAAGGGGCTACAGTGTTCTGGCACCGACAACACCCAAGGCCCAATTTTTCACCACCTGTTGGACTGGGACATGTCATCACAATTTTTAACCACTTAACGCGAATCGCTGTTTATAAACAGTGGCAGCTTTAAGTGGATGTATCGGGTTATAGTCTGCAGCTACAGGCTATACCTTGGTACCGTTTTTTAGAGCAGACGGCTGGCTATCCGGTGATAATGGCTGATCCGACTCGGAAGCCAATCGGTCTTTATCCCACAGAGCGGCAGAGGGCCATCCCCCCTCCCGCCACCTTCTGCCGCTCTCTGGCCTCCTGTCCCACCGGGAGACCGGAGCTCCAACCCGACACTTCTGGCCGCTGTGTGGAGTCCCTGTGGAAGCCGGAATCGGCTTCAATCGGGGCTCCTTCGTACATTTCCGGAAGCAATGTCACAACGTCACTTCTGGTTTACTCAGCAGCAAACGGCACCGGTTTTAAAAAATGACAGTATTCAGAATCGCCGTTTTTGGTGATCTGAATACTGTGAAGCGCAAAGGAGAGGTGGGGGCCCTCCATAAAGAGTACCTGTCACCAAATATTACTATCACAAGGGATATTTACATTCCTTGTGATAGCAATAAAAGTGATCAGATTTTTATTTTTTTTTAAACAGTGTTAAAAAAATAAATAAAAATAAATAAAAAAAATGTAAAAAAAAAAAAATTTAAAGCGCCAACGTAACCACAAGCTCGCGCAGCAAAGAAAACGCATATGTAAGTCACACCCGCATATGAAAACGGTGTTCAAGCTACACATGTGAGGTATCACCGCGATCGCCAGAGTGTGAGCAATAATTCTAGCAAAAGACCTCCTCTGCACCTCTAACCTGGTAACCGTAAAACATTTTTAAAGCATTGCCTATGGAGATTTTTAAATACCGGAGTTTGTCGCCATTCCGCAAGTATGCGCAATTTTTAACCCTAACATGTATGGTATCTATTTACTCGGCGTAACATCCTCTTACACAATATACAAAAAAAATAGGCTAACTTCACTGGTGTCTTATTTTTTAACTCAAAAAAGCGATTTTTTTCCAAAAAAAATTGCGCTTGAAAGACCACTGCGCAAATACCATGTGACAAATAGTATTGCAACAATCGCCATTTTATTCTCTAGGGTGTTAGAAAAAAAATATCATGTTTGGGGGTTCTAAGTAACTTTCTAGCAAAAAAAAATGATTTTAACTTCGGGGCTTAAGTGGCTAACTAATTTACAACAGCAGGTTCCATTCCTGCGTCCAACAAGAGTAACTGCAAGGGGTTACAGTGTTCTGGCACCGCCAGCACCCAAGGCCAAACTAATTTACAACAGCAGGGCCCGCGCCAAAATTTTAAAAAATGTGCGGTTCCCCACAAAATCCAAACCAGGCCCTTCAAGTCTGGTATGGAATTTAAGGGGAACCCCGCGCCAAATTAAAAAAAAAGGCATGGGGACCCCCCAAAATCCAAACCAGGCCCTTATCCGAGCACGCAGCCATGGCACGGCAGGAGGGGGTGGGGACGAGCGAGCGCCCCCCCCCCCCCTCTGAACCATACCAGGCCACATGCCCTCAACATAAGGGAGGATGCTTTGAGGTTGCCCCCAAAGCACCTTGTTCCCATGTTGATAGTGAGAAGGGCCTCAACCCCACAACCCTGGCCGGTGGTTGTGGGGGTCTGCGGGCAGGGGGCTTATCAGAATCTGGAAACCCCCTTTAATAAGGGGGCCCCCAGATCCTGACCCCCCCTATGTGAATAGGTTTGGGCTACATTGTACCCCTACCCATTCACCAGAAAAGGAGCGTAGTGTAAAAAAAAAAAGAGGCAGTTTTTGACAAGTCCTTTATTTTGTAAAGTAGCTCTTTCTTCTGTCTTCCTCCATCTTCTCCTGGCCCGCTCCTTCTTCTGGTCTTCTGCTTCTTCTTTTAGTCTTTCTGCTTCCTCTCTTCAATCTTCATCTTCTTTCACCGCCGCTGCTCTCTTCGCTGTTGCAGTCCGGCCCCTGCGCGTCTTGCAGAATGGGCGGTCTTCACGATGACAGTACTTTTATAAAAAGGGGCGGGCCACCCAGTGACGTAACTGAGCGAACCCGCCCCTTCTGACATCATGTGATGTCAAAGGGGCGGGTCACCCATTTATGTCATTGGGTGGCCCCGCCCCTTCTTATAAAAGAACTATCATCGTGAAGACCGCCCATTCTGCAAGACGCGCAGGGGCCGGACTGCAGCAGCGGAGAGAGCGGCGGCGGTGAAATAAGAAAGAAGATGAAGATTGAAGAAGAAGAGAGGAAGCAAGAAGACCAGAAGAAGGACCGGGCCAGAAGAAAGCTATTTTACAAAGTAAAGGACTTGTCAAAAACTGCCTATTGTTTTTTTTTACACTACGCTCCTTTTTGGTGAATGGGTAGGGGTACAATGTACCTCAAACCTATTCACATAGGGGGGTGGGATCTGGGGGCCCCTTATTAAAGGGGGCTTGCAGATTCCAATAAGCCCCCCTGCCCGCAGACCCCCACAAGCACGACCAGGCTTGTGGGGAAGAGGCTTTTGTCCCCAGCAACATGGGGACAAGTTGCTTTGAGGTGGGGGGGCAAAGCACCCATACTCCCCATGTTGAGGTCATGTAGCCTGGTACGGTTCAGGAGGGTGGGGCACTCGCTCGCCGCCCCCCCATCCTAACCGGCCAGGGCTGCATGCTCGGATAAGGGTCTGGTTTGGATTTTAGGGGACCCCATGGCAATTTTTTTTTACATTTGGCGTGGGGTTCCCCTTAATATCCAAACCAGACCCGAAGAGCCTGGTTTGGACTGGGGGAGGAACCCCACGCACTTTTTTTCAGCGATTTTTTTTTTTTTTTTTTTTTTTTTTTTTTTTGTATATTGCCGGAAACCGGCAATACATTACAGCCGCGATTTTAAATTACAATTTATCCTATGGAAATGTCATTTTGCTCTGGCTATGTTATACACCTCACAGAGATGCACCCTTTTACACACAGACTAAGGACACCCCCCAGGCACAATATTTAAAGGAATTTTTCTTTTCTTTTTTTTTCACTTTTTTTTTTTTTTAAGCATTATTAAAATCACTGCTCCTGAAAAAACAATCAATTTAAAAACTTTTTTTTCATTGATACATGTCCCCTAGGGCTGGACCCGGGTCCCCATACACTTTTTAGGCAATAACATTGCATATAAGCTTTTAAAATGAGCACTTTTGATTTTTTATGTTCACGTCCCATAGACTTTAATGGTGTTCGGATGTTGGCTCTGAACTTTTTGTCTGTTCGCGTGTTCTGGTGCGGACCGAACCGGGGGGTGTCCGGCCCATCCCTACTGAAGAGGGGTTTAGGTGGACCAGAAAGTCCGGACTGGAACCAGCTCTGCCATGGTGGCTGGCAAAACCCGGGTCAGACTCTCTCTAGTCCACTCAAGTGACCGCTTGCGAGGCGACAAATATCGCCCATCGATTATCGCGCCTCGCATAATGTCACATTATTTAAAGTCCCACTGTGAGGGAATTTTTGGTTGGTTCATTTGTGGTGCTAAGTAATTTGTAAGGAATTAATCAATGATAAAGCAGTAAAATAGATCCCTTGCAGCCAGCAACAATAGAGCCCCCCAACAACAACAGATCCCCCAAGCAACAATGGACCCCCAACAGCAACAACAAATCTCCCTGTAGTCAGCATCAATAAACCCTCCAGCAGCTAGCAACAATAGACCCCTCCCTCAACAGTAGATTGCTCCTAGCAACAACTGTCCTCCTAGAAACATAATAAATGTCCCCCAGCAACAATAGATCCCCACGAGCAACAATAGACCAGTTCTGCGAAAATAGATCCCCTTCAGTGACAATAGACCCCCCAGCAGCCAGCATCAATAGACCACCCCATCATACCCCATTACTCTTCGCCATTACATACATTTAGCATTAGTTGTACCGGAAATGCGTTCCTCCGCGTTCCTTCTGGAAAAAATCCCTGCGTGGGCTGCTGTAAAGTGAACATTTGCTTTGCTCCATAAACCGTTTCAATTACTTTAGCAACTGTGTTTGTTTGCATTTATATCCCTTTATTTTACTATATAAACATTTATCATGGACCCATTCAGACCCATCTGCTGTGGTGTGTTGCAGTAACATGCGCATTCATGCATTATACTCCAAATAACTCCGCACATAATGTGCATTAATACAGCACAAAGGACCTCATAGATCTGAGTGGACCCTCTGGGTAATTTTGTTTTAGATAATTGTGTCTTATTAAGTGCCTGGGTGGAATATGAATGGATTTGTAACATCTGACAGGCTTGAGGGATGTGTTGGGCGTATTCACATCTGTGTGTGCATTCCGGGGATTGCTGCTGCACTGAGCATAACCTGAGGCTCTCCATGCGTTTCTATGGACAACAAAACCACACCTGACTTCAGACCCCCTGCTTCATATCTAACCCTTACCACACACTGTGTACCACATGGTGGTTGGAATTTATTTTATAGGTGTATTGCATTTATTCTTGAAAAAGCAAGCAAGGCTCGTGAAACGCGTCAACGTTACTGATGCTTTTGAGACACCCGAATACAACCAATAATTTCATACTCCTACATGCTATGGTTTTAAGCACCTTGTGTTGTAATGTTTTCCACAGTTTTGAGTCCTATGTCCATGTCTCTCTTTTAAGACGATGTTAATTCATCTGCCAATAAACTGGTTTACTCTACTTACTTGTAATATGTGTGATGACCGTTATGCGCACCTCACACAAAGTCCCATGGGTGAAAATCTTGTTTTATTACACAGCTGACTTGTCTATTTCCAGCTCAGTGTTTCTGTTCCTTACAGCATGCATTACAGTGTGGAGGGTCAGTGATTTCCCCCCCTCTGTGTATTGGGGCGCCATTAAAGATTAATGGCAATGCACCCAATAGTGCAAACATCACGTGTTGTACAAAGTGTAAAGGTGAGAATGACTGCATTGCTCTTTTCTTGGTGACAGATTCTCATCATTCTATACAAATGTACCTAACTTCATTATATTATTGTATTGCAGACTAATAAAGGGAAGATTCTGTCATACGTCTCGGTGGATGCAATGAACTGATTTCTGCTCTAGGTGAACGATCACAAATAAAATATGGAAAAAAAATCCTTACCTGGTAAGCAGTAATACCTTGTATTTCTATCATCTTTATGTAGAGATAAAGCTATGCAACATAGTACATAATTTACATATATGTAGTTATGCCCCCTGTAGGGGTTGCTGGAAGTAGTGGTTCACCTGTCACTCTGCCCTCAGTCACACTGTTTCCTTACATCCCGAGTCAAGAAGAACAGGCCGGTATTTTGTTTTTGTTGTTTTTATTCAGGGATATAACTGGGATGGGGTATAGGGTATTTATGGGATGCCCAGGAAATTGAACAGTTCTTGAACGGGACCGTTCAATATACAACCCTGTGTATATATACTACTTTCCTCCTCCAGAACAAATCTTGCTTGCTGTTACTTCTCGTTTCTCTCTCTCCTGCACAATACTTCTCCAGGCCTAGCTAGCATGTGGTCAGGACTCAGCGAACCACCCATTACAGGCATGGGGTTGCAGACCCCTTTAGGTGTAGCAAAAGTACAAATGTGCTAGCTAGCCTCAGTGGACTACTGTACCCAGCAGGGTCCCTTCTTCAGGCCCTGCCAGCCCTTCTGGCTGCAGCGACCCAACTCCACTGCCGGGTGACACCAAAGTCCCAAATGGCTCTTGCACCCTTCTCAGACTGTCTCTCTCACTTCCCAATCCGCTCCGGTGTGCCTCTTCCAGCTTCCCTGGGTGTGTGTCACTCACCGACTCCTGGCGGATCCCTCCTGGAGATTTGCCCGGCAGTACCACTCTGTTGCTCTCTCCTGCTCCTTGGTCATGACTCCCCATGGGATGTACTGAGGGGTCCCTTCCACTCCCGAGCCTCCAGGCCCAAGGCCACCCCCCCAGACTGGGGGCTCCCTCCTGACCTCCGCAACTAGTGCTCCATCTCCCATTTCTTCCCCCTGATATCTCATCCCAGACTGGGCTGACCCCATGTCTTTAAAGGGGTTGTAAACCCTCACAGTTTTTCACATTAAGGCATTCTATGCCTTAATGTGAAAAACTTTTCTCGCAGCAGTCCCCCAGAGCCCCTGTTTACTTACCTGAGCCCTGATCATTCCTGCGCCAGGGATGAGCACACCTGCTCCAGCTGGTGTCTTGGGTCCTGATTGCATAGATTGATAGCAGCGCAGCCATTTGCTCCCGCTGCTGTCAATCAAATCCAATGACGCAGGGGCCGGGGCTGAGTCCTGCTGTATGTGTCAATGAACGCAACAGCAGGACACAGGAGCGCACCCGCATGAGTAACCCCAGGGGGAGCTGCTCTCCAATGGATCACTCAATGCGGGGAGGAGCCAGGAGCGCTGCCGAGGGACCCCAGAAGAGGAGGATCGGGGCCACTCTGTATAAAATCATTGCACAGAGGAGGCAAGTATAACATGGTTGTTATTTAAAAAAAAAAACCTGAACCTTTACAATCACTTTAAGGAGGCCTTCCTCCTGTCAATCCAGGTTTGGGACTGGTCAGAGCTCCCCAAACACCCCAGGCAGCTCCACCCCTCTTCCCCACCCTTTCTTCTAGAACCCTCTAGAACAGGCATCCTCAAACTACGGCCCTCCAGCTGTTGCGGAACTACACATCCCATGAGGCATTGTAAAACTCTGACATTCACAGACATGACTAGGCATGATGGGAATTGTAGTTCCTGAACAACTGGAGGGCCATAGTTTGAGGACCCCTGCTCTAGAAGGAAAGAGGTGATAACCAAGAAATGTCACTGCCTGTGAGTCACCAGCCTCTCCCTGAGCCACTCCCCTGCCCAGGATCAAAACAATCAGGCCTGACTAAATTTACCTCATCTACCAAAAGTCATAACACTCAGCACCTACCTAATGGTAAAGGGCGCAACATATATATTCTAATGTATTTTTACATCTAACTGGTAATTGTGCGGTCATGCTACGCTGTACACATATGACATTTATATCATTTTTTTTCACAAAAAAATAGAGCTTTCTTCAGGTGGTATTTGATCACCACTGGGATTTTTTATTTTTTAAATGAACATTTTGAAAAACATGATATTTTTTACTATCGGATATAAAACATATCCAAAAAAAATCAAATTTCTTTTTGCCACAATGTATTCTGCTACATGTCTTCGGTAAAAAAGTAATTCCCAGTAAGTGTACAGTGATTAGTTTGTGTTAAAGTTGTAGCATCTAGAAACTATGGTATACTGTATATGCTGGAATTGTCATTTATATATTTTTATACACTGTCACTGTACTAATGGCAATGGCTGGGAAGGGTTAAAGTGTTTTTTTTAAATAAAAATAACAACCATGTTATACTTACCTGCTCTGTGCAAAAGGTTTTGTACAGAGCGGCCCGATACTCCTCTTCTGGGGTGCCCCGGCGGTGCTCCTCCCCTTCATTGGGTGTCGCCACAGAAAGCCGCTTTACATGGGGACACCTGTGCGGGCTTGCTCTGAAGTCCTGCTGCTGCATCCATTGACACAGACAGCGGGACTCGGCCCCGCCCCCTGCTTCCATGTCAAAATATTTGATTGACAGCCGCTGGAGCCAATGGCTCTTGCTGCTATTAATTTGTCCAATGAGGAGAGAGACAGCGGCTGGAGCCACTATGCTCGAGCACAAGGCTGGATCGGGTTCAGGTTAGAAAATAAGGGAGGGTGTGGGGGAGCTGCAGCACAGAAGGTTTTCCACCTTAATGCATAAAGTGAAAACCGTGAGGCTTTACCATCCCCTTTAACATCAAGGGGCGATCAAGGGGTTGACTGTGTGCCTAGCAATGTGTAATGTGTACACTGTGTGATGATTTTACTAAGCAATGAGCCAGTTTTCACTCTCTGCTATGCAAGGAGAAAAAAACAGCACATCTCTGCTGTCTGTAGAGAGCTCTGTGTTATTTACCAATTCCTTCAGCCGATCAGCGGGTTCCGACCCAAAATCATTGGCTGGGATCCGCTGATTGGCTTGTGCTGAAGCGAATGACAGTGGGTGTGCATGTTTCCCCAACTCAGAAATACAAATCGAGTTTATTTATGTGATTCTGCACAGTCGAGCCACCCTAGAGCAGTAAAGCTACAGGAAGCTGTCAGCAAGATGTTAAAGGGAATGTCCTATAGTTTACATAAGGGGATGGATCTGAGTATGATGATTTATTCTAAATAGGCGCAGGCATTGATGGGATTAATTTACTAAAGGAAAATCCACTTTGCACTACAAGTGCACTTGGCAGTGCAGTCGCTGGAGATCCGAGGGGGAAATGCAGAGAAAATAAAAAACATAATTTTTGCTTGTACATGATTGGATGATAAAATCATCAGAGCTTCCCCTGATTTTACATCTTCCCCTCCCCCAGTGACTGCACTTCCAAGTGCACTTGTAGTGCAGAGTGGATTTGCCTTTAGTAAATCAACCCTATAATCTACATGCTAAAAATAAACAGTATAAAACAATACCTTAAGTAGTACAAAAACGGAAAATTTATATAAAATACTTACCGTAATTTTCCTTTCCTGATAGACTCCATGGCAGCATACGTGTGGGAAATAACTCGCTACACACACGGGTGGGAAATGCTGAGCAAAGAAAGTTTACTTAACACCGTCAACCAACGGTACTTGTAAACCAAAACTAACTTGAAGATAGGGCAGCTGGTTCAACACAGTAATGGGACAGAGACGTGTTGATAGAAAACCAGGCAGCTGCCCTGCAAATTACTCCGGGAGCTACATGACGCAAAGCTGCCCCAGATGTAGACCAGCTCCAGGTCGGGTGAGTAGACACTATCTCCAAAAGAGCCCAGCCCTTGGTTCTGTTAGCCTGTTGGAAGACCTAGGCAACCTTTGTTTGATATAATGCAAAGTAAAGACAGCACAAGCCATTACTGTATAGAAGCCATGTTCATTGAATAATAACCAGCAGGAACAGGAAACACCACACAGGAAAGAAGTACAACACAGATGCACCATAGAGTTGCATTTAAAGAAATATAGCATCCATAACAATCCGTGCCGCGGTCACCCTAAATGAGGCATGTTCCTCTATCCTTTCTGGCAAAAGGATGAACAGGCATTCTGAATGCTGAAGGAAGCTATGCTTGTATATATGACTTTACAATTTCTGAGGGATTCCTAAAATTAAAGGAAGGCACTGCTGGAAGTCAAATCAGGAATCCCTGCTTACTGTACATATGCTTTAACCATCTAAGCCACATTGTGCCATCACCCACACAAGTTAGAACTCTAAGGATGGCAGAACATTTTCTTGGCTCCCACTAAGACTGATGCACCCTTGGGGATTGAGTCAAGCATAGGTAACAGCACCGCTCAACTGGAAGAACGTAAGAATGCTCTCCATGACCAGTAAACCAATCTCTGAGGCTTCTTATGCCAACATGATAGCCAGGAAAAGGTGAACTCGACCAAGGTCTGAGCCTAGCTGCTTCTTTGAAGAATTGTTGGACAGGAAGATGCCTAGACCAACAAAAAAAAAAACCTGTGAAGGCCAATAAGGCTGACACTTGGGCTCCGAGGGAGCTGACCGCTAGAGCCAGAATTAAATCTGACTGGAGGGATATTTAA
>BLSH010510173.1:78391-91133 GCA_018402905.1 Glandirana rugosa
CACGAACAGGTGTAAGGACAGACGACGGACCACAGCATCGGTCCAGGCAGCAGACAGGAATGTGGACAAGCACAGCAAAACAGGCAGCCTCAGGAATACGGTCCATAGTAGCCAGTAGAGATATTGGCAGCACAGTCAAAGCGTTGGTCCAGGTAGCAGGCAGGGATGTGGTCAGCAGCAGCAAAATGTTCGTCCATGCAGCAGGCAGGAATACTGTCCATAGCACAGGCAGCAGGCAGAGTACAGCCAAAAGCTTTGGGTCCAGGAAGCAGGCACATGGTCCATAAAAAGTCCTGGGTCAGTGCAGGCAGAGATATTGTCAGTACAGCCAAAGTATCTGTCCAGGCAGCACCATCAAGCTTAGGGCCTCGGTCAAGAAAGAATGGGGACAGGGGTAGAGGCTTCTCCCACCCAAAATCACTTTGAAGCCTCCAGACCCTGTTCTGGGAATTACAAAACAAAGAGAAAACCAATAACTGGTTTTCTCAAATCAGAACATCATTCTGGAGCCCCTCACATATGTGAGACTCCTGTGTAGCAGGTGAAAGATCAGTCCAAGGGTCAGGCAAAAACATGGTCAACAGGCCGAGGTCAGTGCAGGTAAAAGGCAGAAATAAACAGTAGGCAGAGGCATAGTCGATACAATCCAGGGTCAGTTCACTTGAAAGGCAGAAATATGGTGGATAAACAATGCAGACGGCAGGCAGAGGCATAGTCCATAAACAGGCCAGGGTCAGTTCACATGGAAGGCAGTGGTATGGTTGGTCCAGGGAAATAATCAGCACAGGAATTGAAAATTGGGAAATGGCAGTCTATTTGAAATATTACTGGAATACTAATAATTTACAAGTGTATGAAAGCGTTTGAAGCATTGTCCAATACAAAGGCCAGGATTGGAGGGACATTGGGGACAATAGAAACTGGTGTCTTTCCTAACTCCTCTTTTGCTGCACACCTGACATCTTCTTTGTCGTCTTCTTCCGGTTGTTGATGGGGGAATATGTTCAGGAAAATGGCGCTCATGCAGTCTGCTGAGACAATCAGTGCGAATTTCTGAGGGGGATCCTTGTGGATATATCAGGGCAGTAATGATGTCTTGAATGAAATTTAGGAAGGGGTTGGGTCGTTCTGTTGATTTCCGGTAGGTGACGTAAGCATTGTACATGGCCATGTGAAAAATGTAAACCGCAACTTTTTTGTACCAGAAGAGGGATTTTTTAGTTGGTAGATAGGGCTTCAACATCTGGTCATTTAAATCCACCCCCCCCCCCATGAATTTATTATACTTATGGATACAATGTGGATTTTCAACGGGACCCTGTCTTCTTAGACGTTCCACTGAGGTGGCATTGTGGATTGTGGACATGATGTACACGTCTTTTTTATCCCTCCACTTCATAGCCAATACTTCCTCATTCCTGAGGCTTGCTGATTCCTCCTTTGCAAATTTGTGGTGATTAGACTCTGTGGGAAGCCCCTTCTGTTCTTTCTTGCAGTATCGCAGGCCAAAGTATCCTCCCGATATAGGTGGCGGAAAAGGGGCAAACTTGTGTAATAGTTGTCCATGTAAATATGACATCCCTTCTTGAAGAGAGGGTAAGCCAATTCCCAGACAATCTTCCCGCTTATTCCCAGGTACGATGGACAATCAGGGGGCTGTAGATGGGAGTCTTTGCCTTCATATATATACGAAAGGCGTGCACATATCCCGTGGAACTTTCACACAGCTTGTTGAGCTTTACTCCATACCTGGCCCTCTTACTGGGGATGTACTGCTTCATACCCAGGCGGCCTGTGAACGGACCAGGGATTCGTCCACGGAAATATTTTGTTCAGGGGGGGGGCACTGTGAGTTATTGCTGAAATGCAGGAACCGCATTATCATGTCATAACGGGACCTGGTCATGACAGATGAAAAAATTGGCATATGGTGGACGGGGTGGGTTGACCAATATGCGTGCAGTTCGTTTTTCTTTGTAATCCCCATGTTGAAGGTAAGGCAAAAAATATTATAAGCTCCTGCATGGTTAGGGGTCTCCATTCAAAAGGACAGGCATAGAAAGAGTTGGGGTTGTTCCAGATGTGTTGTTGGGCATAAAGGTTTGTCTGATCCATGATGCTTTGCAATAGCTCATTAGGAAAAAATAGGTTAAAAAAATCAATTTTGGAAAAACCTTCCGTGTTGGCCTGCACGCCTGGCTGTGCTGTAAAAAGGGGGATTGTGGGTGACCCGGTGCTAGAAGGCAGCCACTGTGGATTTGCCAAGGAATCTGGAAGCTGGGTTTGGGCCCTAATTCTTTGATGTGGGATTCCAGTGCTTGTACTGGGCCTCTCTTCTGGTCTAGCGCCGTTGGCATTTGGCCATTAGGGTCTTTGGCGCTGCCGGTAGCTGCCTCGTCTTCAAACTGTCTTCTTTTCCGACAGACTGCTTCCTCCTCAAATTCAGACGATGACACACTTTCTTCGATGGGCTGGTATTCCAAATCAGAACCGTAATTGTAACTGTCACTGGTCGATGAGAGCTCCCCGCTGCTCTCATCGGTCAGAAGTAGCATTTTGTATGCTTCTTCTGCAGTGTATAACCTTTTGGACATGGTGGCTGTATGACAGGTTACACTGGACTGCTCGTCAAGTACTCTGATGGACTGGCAGGTACTCTGATGGACTTGCAGCTAGTCTGATGGACTGGCGGGTACTCTGATGGACTGGTGGGTACTCTGATGGGCTGGCAGGTACTCTGATGGACTGGCAGGTACTCTGATGGACTGGTGGGTACTCTGATGGACTGGCAGGTACTCTGATGGACTGGTGGGTACTCTGATGGACTGGCGGGTACTCTGATGGACTGGCGGGTACTCTGATGGACTGGCGGGTACTTTGATGGACTGGCAGGTACTCTGATGGACTGACGGTTACTCTGATGAACTGACAGGTACTCTGATGGACTGACAGATACTCTGATGGTATGGCAGGTACTCTGATGGTATGGCAAGTACTCTGATGGACTGACAGGTACTCTGATGGATTGACAGGTACTCTGATCGACTGTCAGGTACTCTGATGGACTGGCAGGTACTTTGATGGACTGGCAGGTACTTTGATGGACTGGCAGGTACTCTGATGGACTGGCAGGTACTCTGATGGACTGATGGGTACTCTGATGGAATGGCAGGTGCTCTGATTTGATGATAGGGTACTCTGATGGACTGGCAGGTACTCTGATGGACTGACAGATACTCTGATGGACTGACAGATACTCTGATGGTTTGGCGGTTACTCTGATGGACTGGCAGGTACTCTGATGGTATGTCAAGTACTCTGATGGACTGACAGGTACTCTGATGGACTGACAGATACTCTGATGAACTGGCGGTTACTTTGATGGACTGGCAGGTACTCTGATGGTATGTCAAGTACTCTGATGGACTGGCAGATACTCTGATGGACTGGCAGGTACTCTGATGGACTGGCAGGTACTCTGATGGACTGGCGGTTTACTCTGATGGACTGGCAGGTACTATGATGGACCGACGGGTACTCTGATGGAATGGCAGGTACTCTGATGGACTGACGGGTACTCCTATGGTATGGCGGGTACTCTGATGGACTGGCAGGTACTCTGATGGACTGGTGGGTACTCTGATGGACTGGCAGGTACTCTGATGGACGGGCGGGTACTCTGATGGACTGGCAGGTACTCTGATGGACTGGTGGGTAGGGTACTCTGATGGACTGGCAGGTACTCTGATGGACTGGTGGTTACTCTGATGGACTGACAGGTACTCTGATGGACTGACAGATACTCTGATGGTATGGCAGGTACTCTGATGGTATGGCAAGTACTCTGATGGACTGACAGGTACTCTGATGGACTGACAGGTACTCTGATGGACTGACAGGTACTCTGATGGACTGGCAGGTACTCTGATGGACTGACAGGTACTCTGATGGACTGGCAGGTACTCTGATGGACTGACAGGTACTGTGATGGACCGACGCGTACTCTGATGGAATGGCAGGTACTCTGATGGATTGACAGGTACTCCTATGGTATGGCGGGTACTCTGATGGACTGACAGGTACTCCTATGGTATGGCGGGTACTCTGATGGTATGGCAGGTACTCTGATGGACTGGCAGGTACTCTGATGGACTGGTGGGTACTCTGATGGACTGGTGGGTACTCTGATGGACTGGCAGGTACTCTGATGGACTGGCGGGTACTCTGATGGACTGGCGGGTACTCTGATGGACTGGCAGGTACTCTGATGGACTGGCGGTTACTCTGATGAACTGACAGGTACTCTGATGGACTGACAGATACTCTGATGGTATGGCAGGTACTCTGATGGTATGGCAAGTACTCTGATGGACTGACAGGTACTCTGATGGACTGACAGGTACTCTGATGGACTGGCAGGTACTCTGATGGACTGGCAGTTTACTCTGATGGACTGGCAGGTACTCTGATGGACTGACAGATACTGTGATGGATCGACGGGTACTCTGATGGAATGGCAGGTACTCTGATGGACTGACGGGTACTCTGATGGACTGACGGGTACTCCTATGGTATGGCGGGTACTCTGATGGACTGACAGGTACTCCTATGGTATGGCGGGTACTCTGATGGTATGGCGGGTACTCTGATGGTATGGCGGGTACTCTGGTATGACGGGTACTCTGATGGTATGATGGGTACTCTGATGGTAAGATGGGTACTCTAATGTGATGATAGGGTACTCTGATGTGATGATAGGGTACTCTGATGGTCTGACAGGTACTCTGATTGACTGACAGGTACTCTGATGGACTGACAGGTACTCTTCAGGGGGAGTGGGGCACAATCTGGGCACAGTAATATTGCTGAAGGTGTATTACTCACAGTTCTCTTCTCCTCACACTGGATTGGTGTGTGAGGAGAAGAGCCAGGTGACAGCGCGTTACCTGTGAACTGTTTACATTTATGACCGGCTGTGATTGGACACAGCCGGTCACGTGGTAAAGAGCCATTTCATTGGCTCATTTACCCTGAGCGGGGACGGGCTGTGTCCAAGGGACAAGCCTCGTCGCTGATTGCTGCGCTGCGCGTCCCCAGGGACGCGCACGAGCCGCGGTCATGGCAATCAACAAAGTGGCCAGCTGTGATTGGACACAGCCGGTCACGTGGTAAAGAGCCAACTCTATTGACTCTTTACCACGATCGGGGGGAGACACCACCCCCCGGCACACAAACGATCTGAGATCGCCGCTCTGTGGGCCCCTGGGGGCCGCAGTAGCGGCGAGAAGCGGCTGACGTCATATGACGTCGGCCCGGATCGACGAGCAGTTCCTGCCGACGTCATTTTAATATGACTCGGTAGGAAACTGGTTAAGGATGTGACCCACCCCCCAAAAGTGAAGGACTACAAGTCCCAACATGAACCCCTTAGATCTAAGGATGTAACTCCCTCCAAAATTGAAGTACAATGAGTCCCAGCATGAACCACTGAGATCTAAGGATATGAGCCCTTAGATCTCATGGGTTCATGCTGGGACCTGTAGCCCTTCACTAGTTTGGCATTCCCAGCTCTGAGGGGCTCATGCTGGGACCTGTAGTCCTTCACTTTGGGTGGTTACATCCCCAAAGTGAAGGACTACAAGTTCCAGCACAAACCCCTCCTCTTTGTATGGGTCTCTTCAGTGCCCAGCTCCCTCATGACACACACGGTTCCAATGCATCCCTGGCACCCGGCCTCACCTCAGAGTTTTGAGAGTTGCTCTTAACTGAGTCTTGGCAGTTCCCTTTCCCTTCCCTTCCCTCTAAACATGCCAGAGAAGAATAGAGGAGGTGGGTGGAACACTAGGCACATAGTGGCAGAGGGGAAGGAAGTTAAATTCTCCTCCGCTTTGAATTCTGGGATCTTGGCCTTGCTCTGCATTAGGGCAGGGACGTGACGTCACTGGCTGTTAGATGCCAGGTGCCATGGCCCCAGCAACCGGTGTGCAGTGGAGGCAGTGGTGGATGTGGAGCAAGCTACAGGTCTCGGCCGGCTGAGATTAGTCAGTTAGTAAAGTGGCCCAGTCTGTTCTCTGCAGATCTCACTCATGTCCCTAGTGCCCTTACTTACACTCTGATGTGTGTGGCAATATGTAACATGTATAGCTCAGTCGTTGTTTTCATATGTAGCTGCTAGAGTTGATCGAACCTCTGGAAGTCCGGGTTCGGCAGGTTCGGCCGAACTTCCGGACAAAGTCCGGGTTCGGGACCGGACTTGACCCGAACTTTGTCCTTGACACCGAACCCCATTGAAATCAATGGGGACCTGAACTTTTAGGCACAAAAATGGCTGTAACAAAGTCCTGGCAAGTCCTAGAGGTCTGCAAAAGGAAGGAAAATGGGGGTAAGGGTCGGACAAGTGCCCTACAAAGAAATGGGGATAGGGAAATAACTTAAAATAATTTTTAAGCTAAAATCACATAAAAAAATCAAAAATGGAGGTGGATGTAGAGTTGGAGGTTGAGGAGGCGGGGAAAGTGGCGGTGGAGGAGGAGGAGGTAGCCAACACTGTTTTTTTTTTATTTTTGTGCAAGAAATGCACCGCTGGCCGCAAATGTAGTTTTTGGAATTTTTTTTTTTTTTTTTTTTAAACCAGCAATGTAGATGCACTTTTTAATTTTGTGCAAGAAACAATAATCTGTCCCTTTAAGCAACAGTAGGAACCTCTCCCTATAGAACTTGGAGATGATTTTAGATTCTAAAATCATCTCCAAGTTGTACAGGGAAAGGTTCCAGCTGTTGCTTTAAGGGAAAGATTAGTGTTCTAAAATCATCTCTAAGTTGTACAGGGAAAGGTTCCAGCTGTTGCTTTAAGGGAAAGATTATTGTTCTAAAATCATCTCCAAGTTGTATAGGCAAAGTTTCTTGCAGCCGCATAGAAGCCATATTATTGTTCTTCCAGCTGCATAGAAGCCACAGAACGATCTGACTGGACTAGGTAGAGTCTGTTGCTTTAAGGGAAAGATTATTGTTCTAAAATCATCTCCAAGTTCTATAGGGAAAGGTTCCAGCTGTTGCTTTAAGGGAAAGATTATTGTTCTAAAATCATCTCCAAGTTGTATAGGCAAAGTTTCTTGCAGCCGCATAGAGCCATATCATTGTTCTAAAATCATCTCCAAGTCGTATAGGCAAAGTTTCTTGCAGCCGCATAGAGCCATATTATTGTTCTAAAATCATCTCCAAGTTGTATACTCAAAGTTTCTTGCAGCCGCATAGAAGCCATATTATTGTTCTTCCAGCCGCATAGAGAGCCATATTATTGTTCTAAATTTTAGAACAATAATATGGCTCTATGCGGCTGCAAGAAACTTTGCCTATACAACTTGGAGATGATTTTAGAACAATAATATGGCTCTATGCGGCTGCAAGAAACTTTGCCTATACGACTTGGAGATGATTTTAGAACAATAATATGGCTCTATGCGGCTGGAAGAAACTTTGCCTATGCAACTTGGAGATGATTTTAGAACAATAATCTTTCCCTTAAAGCAACAGCTGGAACCTTTCCCTATAGAACTTGGAGATGATCTTAGAACAATAATCTTTCCCTTAAAGCAACAGACTCTACCTAGTCCAGTCAGATCGTTCTGTGCAGCAGGATGAGGTCTGCAATCTGTCCCTCAAAGCAGCAGTACTAGTATCTTTCCCTAGTCCACAATCAGATTGTTCAGTAATGCAGGATGAGATGTTCTATAGTATCTGCAATCTGTCCCTCACAGAGCCAGCAGCATCCTCTACCTAAACTATCCTGAGAGCATATGACATGCAGCACGGTGACTCCAGCCCCATATAGAGGCTGGGTCACATGATGCACTGGCCAATCACAGCCATGCCATTAGTAGGCATGGCTGTGATGGCTTCTAAGGGCAAACCAGTGAAACACTTGTTGCTTGGCTGCCCCCTTGGCAGCTATTCAACATGTGGAATAAAATACTAGAACCCCGAACCCAGACTTTTTTGAAAAGTCTGGGTTCAGGTCCGGGTCCCGGACACCCCAAAGTTCGGTATGGACCCGAACTTTACAGCCCGGGTTCGCTCAACTCTAGTAGCTGCACGTGTATGTGCATACACTTGGGGGGGGGGGCAGTGGGGGTTTAACCACTTCAATAGTGGGCACTTTCACCCCCTTCCTTCCCAGACCAATTTTTAGCTTTCAGTGCTCTCGCAATTTGAATGACAATTACTCAGTCTTGCTACACTGTACCCAAATGAAATTTGTATCATTTTCTTCACATGAATAGAGCTTTCTTTTGGTGGTATTTATTTACCGCTGAGTTTTTTATTTTTTGCGATACAAGCGGGAAAAAAAGCGAAAATTTTGAAAAAAAAATTTCTACTATCTGTTTTTAAAGAAATGCATACATGCAACATGGAAGTAAGGTTCTACTATTGTATTAGTTATATACTACTTTGACTTTGTCTTGTAAGATCTCATATTGTTAAAATCTTACACCATTTTCCTGTATGTCAACTTTTTCTTCAATAAAACTTTATGGAAAAAAAAAAAAGAAATGCAATAAAATCAGATTTTATCAAAAACATAGGCCAAAATGTATTCTCCTACATGTCTTTGGTAAAAAAAATCCTGATAAGTGTATGTTAATTGGTTTGTGTGAAAGATTTAGAGTCTACAAGCTATGCTACGCATTATTGAAAATTGATCAATCCTGATGCACTGATGGCCTATCTCATTTATTGAGGCCCTAAAATGTCAAGACAGTACAAATATCCCCCAAATGACCCCTTTTTGGAAAGAGGACAGTCCTGAGGTATTTAGTAAGAGGCATAGTGAATTTTTTGAAGCTGCAATTTTTTTCCCACAATGCTTCGGAAAATGAAGAAATATATATATATTTTTTTTTCTTCTTCACAAAATTGTCATATTTACTCAGAGTCGGCAGGCGATTGCTGTAAGAAATGAGTGTCGGGAGGAAAAAGTGACCTGCGGAGTGCCCTGGTCACGTGTATTGTACACCTGAAGTGGGCATACCAGGATAATGATAATGAGGAAAACTTCTGAAGAAAGGGAATAGGGAGGGTGGGACCACGAGGATATGCCGTCCTATCGGTAGGGGGAGGCTGGCTTAAATATGCCAGACTCCTCCTACAAATACAGGCCGACCAATGGTCGGCCTTCTTACTTGTACTCGGAGTCGGCAGGCGATTGCTGTAAGAAATGAGTGTCAGGAGGAAAAAGTGACCTGCGGAGTGCCCTGGTCACGTGTATTGTACACCTGAAGTGGGCAAAAAGACACTGTTAGGTTGAAGCAGGAAATTTTATTGCAATACATAATAATAATAACTTATTCCACTAAACGAGCAAAAGCCCTGGCCATCTCAACATGTGGTTCTGGTATGTACCTCATATAGCATGCTGACTTCCATCTGCCCAATTTCCTAATAATATGTGCTGGGATGCCTTGCCGGGAAGCCGCGCATGCGGCTCCAATCCTGAAAGAATGCCCGGTGTACTGCTTGGGGTTGACACCACATCTACCGAGCAATATGCGAACGTGCTTAACGAATTGAGGTGTTGTGAGATGCGTGCCCTGGAAAGGCAGCAACGGACCTTCCCTGTGAGCCCCTTGCAATTGAGCCTGTAATGCTACCAGGACCTTGAAGGGACACCATGTGTTGTTGGTCTGAAAGTATCTGATCGTGGTGCTTGCTCCAGTTGCTGCGTTTTGCAAGTTCCCAAATTAAGCTGAAAATGGTCTTGATGTTTAATAAGTTGTTTGAACGCTAAGGGTCGACCATTCCTGCCTGAGCCCGAGAACTCGCTGGGTCTCAGGAAACTGTAGAAGGCCAAATACATGGCCGCTTCGATAACCAGACTGCCTATGGAGCCAAACGGACGATTATCTAACATGATGGATAATTGCCGGAATAAGGTACCTGTGATCGGGAGTCTAGTGGTAGGTACCGGTGGGCTAACCTTCTGTATCCCTCTCAAGATGGCCTTGATAGGGTGAGCCGAGAACAACGAAGGCCTGTGTGGGAACATGAGTCCCGCAAAATGTTGTATGCCGGCCAGGTACGTTTTGATGGTAGTGTGCGATAAAAGCAACTGTGAGTGGCAAAAAGAGACAAAAGCCAAAAGGTATTCGATGCTGTACCAATCTGCTACTGGATGTAAATTCCGAAATGACTGAAAAGCATGCCAGGCTGTGAAATAGGCCCTCCTGGTGTTAGCGGAGGGAAGCCTCGATCACACCCTTAGCATTGGATAGCAAGTTGTTCAGTCCATCCTGAGCTGGGGGAATTCTGGGCATGGGGTGGGCAAAATGTCTGCTTCTGGAACCTGCTGGAAAAAAGAAGAGAAATTGAACCGAGATAAGGCGTCTGCAGCTGAGTTTTCAGTGCCGGGTACAAAAATGCAGTGAATGTGGAATTTCCCCTGAAGCGAAAGCCAGATTAACCTGCACAAAAAAGACATGACTGCTAAGGAACTGGACCTGCCTTTGTTGATGATTTCTACCAAGGCTTGATTATCTGAGTTAAAAACCACAGTATGTCCGGACCACATATGCCCCCAGGCCTGAGCTGCGGCCACGATGGGATAGATCTCGAACAACGAGGAAGAGCTGTGAAAACCTGGAATAGCGTTGACCTCCTTAGGCCAGGGGCCGGCGAGCCAATGGCTATTGAAAATGGCCCCGTAACCTTTGGTGGCGGCTGCGTCAGATGTAACCCTGGGCAACATGTCTGACGCCGCCGGAATGAACATGGCCACCCCGTTCCAGTGCTGTAAGAACTGGTCCCACATCCCGAGATCAGCTAATGCGGCCGCATCCAGCCTAATCCTGGCTGAGGAGTCTGAAGCCAGGGGCAGAAGAGCTAATAATCTGGACACGAAGGACCTGCCCTGAGGGATAATCCTCATGGCAAAGTTCAACATGCCCAGAAGCGACTGAAGCTTCACCCTGGTACAGACCTGGGAAACAGTGAATGCGTGAATCCTGCTCCTGATCCTTTCCAACTTCTCAGGTGGTAGGCTGGCTTGCATCAGTTGAGAGTCTAGTTTGATCCCTAGAAAAACCAAAACTTTAGAAGGCCCCTCCACCTTCTTGTCAGAGAGGGGAACGTTGAGAATAGAAAACAGGTTGATTAACTTTTGTAGATCCGTGGGGACCTGACTGCCGTTTTCTAATAACAAAAAGTCATCAAGATAGTGTATGACCTCCTGACACCCTTCCTTGACTGACAGGATCCAGCATAGGGCTTGCGCAAAGGTGTCAAAAAGCCAAGGGCTGCTTTTAGAACCAAATGTAAGCCTGGTAGCAAAATAGTAAGCTCCCCGCCATCTGATACCATGCCATTGCCATAATGCAGGTTTAATGGGTAGTAGTTTGAAAGCATCTGTGATGTCAGCTTTCGAAAGCCAAGTGCCCACCCTGAGTCTGATGATGCTTTGTATGGCCTGGTCCACTGAGGCATATTTGAGGGAAAATTCTTCCGATGGAATGAGGGAATTAATACTGGGAACCTTGGAGCAATGAGGCGCGGACAAGTCATAAATCAATCTTAATTTATTTGAAAATTTTCCTTGAACAACGCCAATAGGGCTGACTCTCCATGCATCAAAAGAGGTGGAAGAAAATGGGCCAATGATAAAGCCTTTGGAGAGCTCGGCTTGAAGCAGGCAGTCCACGGCTTCTGAATGCGCCGCAGCTGATAGTAAATTGCTGCACTCAAAAGAACCCTGGGGCATGGTGATAAGCCCTGTGTGGAAACCCCCCAAAAAACCCTCAACCAGAAATGTGACGGTTGCCTCGGAAGGATGACCTACCAAAAGTTGCTGTAGATGTCGCACGTTCAATTGGCTTAGTCATGACCCCTTGGACTGTTTTGACAGACACGCTGATTTGGGGTGGGCCCTGAAACAATCCGAGCAGACATGTAGCAATCTGCACTGGTTATAATTGCAGGAGCCTTGATTAAAGTTATTGCAAATTTGTGACCTCCCCAAAAACCGAATGGGCCGGCCCAGCTTGTCCCGAGGATCACTGGTAGCTGGCGCGGGGGGAAAGCTCGAGCCTGGCCTGTTGATGCCGGACATGGTAGCTGGTTCTACATTGGGACACCAGTATGTGGTATGCGTGGATGACTGGCAGGTACCGCAAACGGGAGCTCTGAGTCCTGCAAAGTGCCTGCAGAAGAGCTCCGTGTCCACCGCTCCCCAAGAAATGGTAACGTGGTGCTGTGCAAATATGGCTGCAGCTTTGGCCGAAAAGGAACGGTGATAGTCATAGAACGCGGACCCGCCATACTTATGCCCCAATTCCACTACCGCGTAGAGGTAGAGGTCCAGCTCTTCCCTCCTGTTGGGCTGAGCCGAGCAGATGACGTCTCTGAACGTGCTAAAAGCGAGCACGAATTCAGGAATGGACAGTTTACGGTTCAGTCTGTGGTCCCTGGTTTTGACCACTACTGACACATCCCCCCAGGCGTAAGACCTGTTGTCAGCCACGTCATGTGCCGCAATTAACAGGGAAGCAAGATTAACATCCTTCCCTTCCAGGATGTCCTTCCTCAGATTGCTCGGAACGAAATGGGCTGGCGTTATCGCGGGAGCTCCTGAACTATTACCTGCCGTCCCTGGGATAGCAATAGCCGGACTGCCCTCCTCGGGAGGGGGGGGGGGGGAGGCTGGGCTGCCCCGGTGGAGAAGAAACGACCCGGTTTTCCAGTGCCTCCACTCTGG
>BLSH010510181.1:53213-75418 GCA_018402905.1 Glandirana rugosa
CTATAGGAGTAGGCAATGGTTTTGGAACAAGAATCTGTCCCTCTAAGCAGAAGCCTCTACCTAGTGCAGTCAGATCACTCAAAGCAGCAGTATGTGAAATCTCAAATTACTCCCACAATATGATCGTTGTGTACGATCCCACAATCTGACTGTTGTGTACGAACGTACGATCGTTTCGTTAGACAGAGTTTAATCTGCAATCTCCAACTCTAAGCAGCAGCATTTGAAATCTCAAATTCCCCCAACAATCTGATCGTTGAGCACGATCGTAGCGATCGTTGTTTTATGCAGAGCTTGATCTGCAACTCAAAGCAGCGTTATGTGAAATCTCTCATTTCTGCTATCTGTCCTCAGAGCAACAGCACAGACAGCAGTAGTAATGTAATCTATCTCAGGATGCAGGATCAGGTCTTAAAATGTCTCTAATCTCTCCCTCACGCTTTCAGCTTCCTTTCCCTACACTAACCCAAGGAGCATGTGACTGCAGCACTGTGACTCCAGCTTATAAAGAGGCTGGGTCACATGATGCACTGGCCAATCACAGCCATGCCATTAGTAGGCATGGCTGTGATGGCTTCTAAGGGCAAACCAGTGAAACGCTTGTTGATTGGCTGCCCTGCAGCTTCTCAACACGTGGAGTAAAATAGCAGAACCCCGGACCGAACCCAAACGATTTTTGAAATGTCCGGGTCCGGGTCCGTGCCACGGACACCCGAAAGTTCGGCACGGACCCGAACGTTACAGTCAGGGTTCGCTCAACACTAATCAAAATGTCTCTGAGGACAGAAACCCAGCCATTTTGATAACAAAGAAATATCATTACTAGACAGAGTCCTCTTGGAAAGATCGAGAACACTGGATCGAGCAGAGTAATTGGTTAACTCTTGCATGTCTGACGTCGAGAGGGATACCGCTTCTGGTCTCCTGTATTTCTGCCTTTTACCCCCTCGTTGTTTCCCCCTCCATCTCTTTTTTGCTTCTTACGGTTTTGTTTCCGTTTCTGTTGTCCGTTTTTTGAAGCAGTGGAGTTGTATGAATTACCAGGTGTACCTGAGGAGGTCGTCGTGCTGGGGACTCATCCGATTCAGAGCCCACATACATCACACACATACATCATCCAGTATATCAGATTCAACATCAGAGAAACTGACATGCTTTTTTAAGATATTGGACGTGTGGGATGAACTGCTCCAATGCCGTCCCCGCTTCCAGATGTAAATGTTGTTGGTCTCATAATCAATCTTATCTCTCATCATTTTCTCTCTCTTGCCTGCAATAATGTCCTGTTCCAGATGATTGAGCTTGTCATTAAGGCGTTTGTCCAGATCTATAAAGTCTGATGCACCTTGTGGCAAATCCATGATCTTTTGTTGTAAGCAATCCATCTCCTTTTGTTTGGATGCAATGATTATGCTAATTAAGGTATTTGAGCAGGTGGATAAAGCATCCGTCCATTGCTTCCTAAGAGCTTCATCTTGTAACTCAAAAGATGGATTTTTTTTTATTCAGAGACCTCTAGGAATGCGGTCAGTAGACAAATATTCCAAGTGTTCTAATGTCCCAAAATGCTCGGATTTCTTTTGTCATACTGCGCTCAAGTCAACAAAACAGCAGTTTGATAAAGCCAGCCCCATTTTCCATGTTACTATTGAACAACTCATGTACATTATTTCTTAGGGGATTATCAACCAACTGCCAAAAGATGCGGCTAGCAGCCTGCGGTGTGGTTGTGCCAGTCATGTTTCCCAAATGGATGCGAACAATCAGTATAAAGAGTATCAATGTGGGAACTCACCGAGCTGGCCAAGCAGGACAGTCTTTATAGGAAAAGCAAGAAGCAGCGGCTCCAGGTTAATAATAAATGAGTGAAATTCCCAGTTCCTCCTGCACAGTTGCTAGCTCTGGTCTGCCAACCACAAATGAAGTCAGGGAAAAGATCAGTTTCACACCGACATGGAGGAAAGTGCTTTATTGAAGCATCAAAGGATAATCCAAAGAGACTTGACACACTGCACGTACAGAAAGCCTACAAGAGTGGACGCATTTCACACATCTGTGTGTGCTTACTCATCACTACCCCAACAGCTGCAGACTAAGCCTAAATACAAGAATAAGCACCCCTCCAAAGTGTACACACCTATGTGCAGGTGTGGGAGAAGACCGCAGGTGGTGGGGTTGACTGGATAGGCTGAAACGGACAGCATAGGAAATCCAACGGAGCATAATGACTCCAGCTAGAACAAACGTGGCCGCAGTAAGCATCAAAGAAAAAATGAAAAATGAAACAACATAAATAAAAATATACGCTCTAACCATTGCACACTCTGATGGCACCTAGGCAGAAAAATCCAAGCTAAGAAAACTTAGCAGAAGGGACCAATGTCCAATATGATTAGTGCAATATAAAACCAAGACATGTACCCTGGATTCTAGCTCCTCCTGCTCTCCAGCCATTACAGAAAAAGGAAAAGGACCTATGCCTCCGTTGGACACACCAACAGTTTCCCTTTCAATTTTGCAATCAAAAGAGTCCGGAGTGATTTCCAGTGTTTCCTCTGCAGCGGGAGCTCTGTCCCCCCGACTCCTTTTGTTTTCCCATAAACTCCAAAAGAGTGGAAAATCTCTCCCCACTAGGACTTCATGAAGTAGTGAGGGCACCATCCCCACTGAATGTGTCACGGTGCCCCAAGGGGTATCAAACTCAACCACAGCAGTCTGGTATTCACGTGTGTCACCATGTATACAAATCACTCCAATAGTGCTAGGGTGTAACTTTTCAGGATTTACAAAATCACCCTTGACTAATGTCACAACACTACTAGAATCTAGCAGAGCAGTGACTGGCTTTCCATCAACTAAAATTGCACACATTTGTTTTTCCATGTATCCCTGACATGAAGCAGTACATGTCATCTGTGCAAAAAGAGACATGCGTTTTTTCAAGTAAGCATCATCACATTGCATTGGTTCATCATTTAGGGAACAGTTAGCGGCAGTATGACCTAACGCATGGCAGCGATAAAATTTTATATGTTTTGTTACCCAGCACCCTATGTTTATATGTTTTGTTACCCAGTCCTCTAAGTGGTCTCAGAGACCTTCCTGACTAGAGTTGAGCGAACCCGAACTGTAAAGTTTGGGTCAGTACCGAACTTTGGGGTGTCCATGACCCGGAACCGAACCCGGACATTTGAAAAAAAGTTTGGGTTCGGGGTTCGGGTATTTGATCCCGCCTGTTGAATAGCTGCAGGGCAGCCAATCAACAAACGTTTCACTGGTTTGCCCTTAGAAGCCATCACAGCCATGCCTACTAATGGCATGGCTGTGATTGGCCAGTGCATCATGTGACCCAGCCTCTGTATAAGCTGGAGTCACATAGTGCTGCATGTCACATGCTCTCAGGTTAGTGTAGGGAGAGGATGCAGCCGGCGCTGTGAGGGACAGATTGCAAATATAATAACATCTCACCCTGCATTACAGAACGATCTGATTCTGAACTAGGTAGAGATTACTACTACTACTGCTTTGAGGGACAGATTGCAGATCTCATCCTGCATTACTGAACGATCTGATTCTGGACTAGGTAGAGTCTACTGCTTCGAGGGACAGATTATTGTTCTAAAATCATCTCCTTTTCTATAGGGTCAGGTTCCTGCTGTTGCTATAAGGGATAGATTATTGTTCTAAAATCATCTCCTACTCCTATAGGGTCAGGTTCCTGCGGTTGCTGTAAGGGACAGATTATTGTTCTAAAATCATCGCCTACTCCTATAGGGTCAGGTTCCTGCTGTTGCTGTAAGGGAAAGATTATTGTTCTAAAATCATTGCCTACTGCTCCTACTCCACCTCCACCCCCTTCCCATTTTTATTTTTATTTTTTTGATTTTAAGTTGTTTTCCCTATCCCCATTTTTTTGTAGGGCACTTGTCCTACTCTTACCCCCATTTTACTTCCTTTTGCAGCCCTCTAGCACTTGCCAGGACTTTTTCACAGCCATTTTTGTGCCGAAAAGTTTGGGTCCCCATTGACTTCAATGGGGTCCGGGGTCAAGTTCGAGTCAAGTTCGGTACCGAACCCAAACTTTTTTTATGAAGTTTGGCCGAACCCGCCAAACTCGAACATCCAGGTGTCCGCTCAACTCTATTCCTGACCTATTCGGCCTGTCTCCAGGTCTGGAGCCCATAGTCTCATTATCTGTAGCAACAGTCTTGTAATTTTTCCCATGCCCTTGAACCCTGGAACAGTTTTACCGAATCCCACAGGTGGTTTTTCACCACCAGAAACATTGGGGTGGGGAATGGATGGGTTCACCAAGTCCTCAGCAGCAGTATATCTCTCCAGCAGGTCCACCAGCTGGTTTGCAGTCTTAAGGTCCCTATGGCTGACCCACTTCCTCAAAGTGTCAGAGAGCGCACATAAATAGCAGTCCATGACCACACGCTCCACAATATTAGGGCCTGGCAAAGTCTCTGGCTGCAGCCACTTCTTGGTGAGGTGTATTAAGTCAAACATTTGAGAGCGGGGTAGCTTGTTAGTACTGACCACCGATGCACCCGTTGAGCCCGCACCGCAATGGTGACACCCAGGCATGCAAGCATCTCAGCCTTCAGTGTCTCATAATCCTGGGCAGTATCTGGTTCCAGGTCATAATAGGTCTTTTGGGGTTCACCTGTCAGAAAAGGTGCTAACAGTCCCGCCCATTGATCTTTTTGCCATCTTTCCCGAACAGCGACTCTTTCAAAATTTGTGAGGTAAGCTTCCACATCTTCTGCAGGTGTCATCTTTTGCAGGTAGTAGCTGGCACAGACCATTTTCTGTTCCACTGGCAAAGGACCTGCGAACCCCTTCTTTAACTCCACCAGGGCCTCCGAAAAAACTGGCGATTCGCCTCCTGCTGCTAGCGATTTGCCTCCTGTTGCTGGCAATTGTTCTCCTGCTGGGTTGCAGTGGCCTGCTGCAGGGCTCCTGACACATCCTCCATCTTTCCACTTGTTCAGGAAGATGGCCGCCAAATCCACCATACATATGGGGGGGTTAGCTCAATGGGGATCACCTTCCCTGGGAAAAAGGTAGTCCAAACAGCAGGTTTTTCTTAAAAGTTAAGCTAGTTTTATTTAAAAGGTTGCATGAAAAATCAAACAAACAAAACAGAAAATAAACCTTTACCATCCAGGCTCTTACTAAACATTTCCAGGTTCCTATCTCAGAGGGCAAGGGCTTCTCCCAGTCACCCACAAAACAAAGATAATGCAAACCTTTTGTTTCAGTCACAAAGCAAAAGTTCAGTTTAGCATCTCTCTCAGGTTTTTGGCTTTCTGAGTCCCAGGAAAGAGCAAACCTTTTCTGCTTATTTATACCATCTGTTGGTGGACACAAGTGGACCACACTATCTGGTTGGAACCAACCCTGCTAAAGTGGCTGGTAATAACTGGACTGGATTTCCCCTTTCCATCGATCACCTTGCCTTTCATAATGCCACAAAAGGTGCAGGCTTGTGAATCAGCAATGACAATGCTGACAGCCACACCCTCTGCATTCACAGGAATTTGCATAACATGGACTTCTCTGGCAGGAGCAACAGGTATTCATGGGATTTTGAAAAGAAAATTGTCAGTGCAGATGCACTTAATTTTAAGTGCTTTAACACACACTTTTTATTGTTCTATGCTTTTAATATTCATTTGTTTTAAGTTAATCTGTTATTTCCCAACAGCTTCATTTGTATAACAAAATGTATATTACAATACGGCAGTTTTACAATGTTTAAAACCAGCATTGTAAAAACAGCATTTGTTTTTCACGAAATCCCTTTTGTTTCTTCCTGCTGCTGACATGTAGCATTTAAAATTCACTCTTGCAGTTTAGCTTAGAAATACTCAAGTTATTCAGTTTAAAATCTTGCTAAAAACTCTTATATAGGCAAACACAGTCATTACAAGTATAACATCCTCACTGCAACTGTGGTAGAGCAAATATTTATTGACTGGGGGAACACAGTGCATACTTTTGATAAAAGACTATTGAATATTTTTTACAGAAAATAAATAATCATATGCATTTCACTGAAAAACATGAAGCACTTTATAAAGCAGCAATACAAGTAAGAGATTTGCTTCCATTTTATTTATGTATCACTTAAGTACAGTGTACAAAGGAAAAGGGAATTTTTCCCATAACAATAGATAAGGGCTCATTCACACTATGTGCATTTACCTGCATATTTCCATTTTTCCAAACTAAATTGTTGTTTGAGTCAAACATGTGCTGGTCCCTGGCACTAAAGTACACATAGGGATAAGAGTCTGAAATATATTTTTGGGGGGAACCCAACTCCTGTTTTTTTTGTTTGTGTAGGTTTCCATTAGCATTATATCAGACCCTCATCCAGGATAAGGGTCTAGTATTGATGAAGAGGATCCCTGGTCATTTGTTTACAAACAGGTAAAACAACCAAAGCTGCCATTTGATGACATTTTAACCACCTCAATACTGGGCACGAAAACCCAATTTTTCAGCTTTCAGCGCTATCGCACTTTGAATGACAACTACTCAGTCATGCAACACTGTATCCATATGAAATTTGTGTCCCTTTTTTCACACAAATAGAGCTTTCTTTTGGTGGTATTTAATCACTAGTGTTTTTTTTATTTTTTTGTGCTATAAATTAAAAAATATTAAACATTTTGGGGTTGATTTACTAAAGCTGGACAGTGCAAAAACTGGTGCAGCTGTGCATGCTAGTCAATCGGCTTCTAACCTCAGCTTGTTCAATCAAGCTTTGACAATAAAACCTTGAAGCTGATTGGTTTCTGTATGGAGCTGCACCAAATTTTGCACTTTCAAGCTTTAGTAAATCAGCCCCTTTGTGAAAAAATGCCTTAGTAATTTTTCTTCATAAGCTTTGGCTAAAATTTATACTGCTACATATCTTTGGTAAAAATAACCCAAATTGGTGTATA
This sequence comes from Glandirana rugosa, assembly GCA_018402905.1. Taxonomy (NCBI): domain Eukaryota; kingdom Metazoa; phylum Chordata; class Amphibia; order Anura; family Ranidae; genus Glandirana; species Glandirana rugosa. The sequence goes on from BLSH010510181.1 coordinate 60,173, forward strand.
TTGTTTGGTCCTTGTGTAAGTTATAGAGTCTACAAGCTATGGTGCCAATCATTGAAAATTGATCACACCTGATGTACTGACAGCCTATCTAATTTTTGAGACCCTAACAAGCCAGGAAAGTAGTAACAAATACCCCCCAAATGACCCCTGTTTGGAAAGTAGACATTCCAAAGTATTCAGTAAGTTGCATGGTGAGTTCCTTGAAGTTGTAATTTTTTCCAACAATTCTTTGCAAAATGAAGATTATTATTATTATTATTATTATTTATTTTTTTTACAAAGTTGTCATATTAACAAGTTATTTCACACACATGCAATATGTATACTTGCAACTACACCCCAAAACACATTCTGCTACTCTGGCAATACCACATGTCTGAGACTTTTTCACAGCCTGGCCACATGCAGAGGCCCAACATGCAGGGAGCACTGTCAGGTATTCTAGGGACATAAATTACACATCTAATGTCATGACAACCTATCACATTTTTGAAGGCCCTGGAGCAACAGGACAATGGAATTGCCCACAAAATTACCCCATTTTGGAAAGAAAACACCTCAACATATAATCTATGAGGCATAGCGAGTCTTTTATACACGTCATTATTTTCCAGTAGTTTTTGGAAAATGTGGGGAAAAAAACAGTTGTCCATTTATATGATATTTCCAAAACATAGCATGTACATAGCAAAAATGACACCCCAAAATACATTCTGCTACTCCTCCTGAGTATGGTGATACCACATGTGTGAGACTTTTACAGGTGATGTTTACTGATAGGTGATGACAGTCACTGACAGGTGATTGGTGATGGTCGCTGATGGGTGACTGGTGGAGGTCACTGATGGGTGACTGGCGGTGGTCACTGATGGGTGACGGGTGTCTGGTGGTGGTCACTGATGGGTGACAGGTATCTGGTGGTGGTCACTGATGGGTGATGGTGTCTGGCAGTGGTCACTGATGGGTGATGGGTGACTGGTGGTGGTCACTGATGGGTGATGGGTGACTGGCGGTGGTCACTGATGGGTGACGGGTGACTGGCGGTGGTCACTGATAGGTGATGGCTGACTGGCAGTAGTCACTGATGGGTGATGGGTGTCTGGTGGTGGTCACTGATGGGTGCCGGATGACTGGCGGTGGTCACTGACGGATGTCGGGTGTCTGGCGGTGGTCACTGATGGGTGACTGGCGGTGGTCACTGATGGGTGACGGGTGTCTGGCGGTGGTCATTGATGGGTGACCGCTGTCTGGCGGTGGCCACTAATGGGTGCCAGGTATCTGGCAGTGGTCACTGATGCATGATGTGTGACTGGCGATGGTCACAGATGCATGACAGGTGACTGACAGTGGTCACTGATGGGTGACAGGTGACTGACAGTGGTCACTGATGGGTGACAGGTGACTGGCGGTGGTCACTGATGGGTGATGGGTGACTGACGATGGTCACTGATGGGTGACGGGTATCTGGGGGTGGTCACTGATGGGTGACGGGTGTCTGGTGGTGGTCAATGATGGGTGACTGGTCAAGGTCACTGATGGGTGATAGGTGACTGGCGGTGGTCACTGATGGGTGATGGGTGACAGGCCACTGTCACTGATGGGTGATGGGTGACACAACACGGTCACTGATGGGTGACAGTGACATGCCACGGTCATTGATGGGTGACAGGTGACAAGCCATGGTCACTGATGGGTGACGGGTGACAGGTGCACTTTATGATGGCAGTCTGATGACAGGTGCACTTTATGATGACAGGCGCACTTTATGGGGGTAGATGTGGTGACTGTTGGGTGACAGGTTGCAATGGGGGGGCAGGGGTGATGTGACAGGTGCTTGGTGCTTTACACAAATCAGTAACTCACTGATCCTAGCTCTTCTCTCCTCACACTGGAAACTGTGTGAGGAGAGAAGAGCTGGTAACAGTGAGTTACTGCTCTATGGCTGATACCAGTGTCGGGGACAGGCAGTGTTCCCTGGGAATACGCCACCACCTGCATGCACGCGCAGCGCACTCCCGATCGCACGCATGCGCCGTGTGAATGGGGGAAGTACCATTTGTGATCAGCCGTGACTTCATCACGGCCGATCACATGGTAAACAGCCATGACCAATGGTTGTTCACCCCCGTTGGTGACACGGTGTGTCCTGGGGACACGCCGCCACCGACAGAGCCCCAGAACGAGGGCCACACCGCTCCGCCATCATTTGACAGTGGGCGGGCGGCAAGTGGTTAAATTGAGGTTTTTTTTGGAAATATCAATTTTCTACAGTAGGTTGTAGCTATAATACAGATGCCCCACTTTACAGAAAGTGTATCGCCAAGGAATGTTATTTAAAGGCAATTTGTATTTTTAATGTTGCCCTTAATTCCTCATTAAAATCACTTCTCCACAGCATACACAACTTAAAAGAAATGTTTTGCTTTAGTACATGTTCCCCAGGACAGCCCCCATGCCATTTCATTTGTTTTGCAATCCCTTGTTTATTAACCTAGGAAATGGCCATTTGTTAACATTTGGCACCCATTGACTTTAACCACTTAACAACCAGCCACCGCAGTAATACTGCAGCGACAGGTTGGCTAGGCTGCGCAAACCGCCATCATGGTACTTCGGCTCGTGCAGGTGCGGTTGTGAGCGGGAGCGTGGTGCTGGCGGTGTATGCTCGTGCCTGCAGGTCGGGAGGACTCAATGTCCGCTGGCAACCCGCGATCGCCTTCTACAGAGGTAGAATGGGGATCTGCCAATGTAAACAAGGCAGATCCCTATTCTGTCAGGGGACATGACACTGATCTACTGTTCCCAGTGATCGGTAACAGTGAGATCTGTCATGTCCTGGCCAGCCTTGCCCCACACAGTTAGAAGGTGCTGAGGGAACACTGTTAACCCCTTGATCACCCCCCTAGAGTTTAACCCCTTCCCTGCCAGTGACATGTATACAGTAATCAGTAGCTATTTTTTGCTCTGATCACTGTATAAATGTCATTGGTCCAAAAAAAGTGTCAAAAGTGTCCGATCTGTCTGCCGTAATATCGCAGTTCACCATCATTACTAGTAAAAATCAAATAATCAACATACGCCTATTGTGATTTTTTTACCAAAAATATGTGGAAGAATACATATTGGCCTAAACTGATGAATAAATTTGTTTTTTTATATATTTTTTTGGATATGTGATATAGCAAAAAGTAAAAAAATATATATTTTTCAAAATTGTCGCTCTTTGTTTATTGCGCAAGAAATAAAACCTGTAGAGGTGATCAAACACCACCAAAAGAAAGCTCTATTTGTGGGAAAAAAGGACATCAATTTTGTTTGGGTACAACATTATACAGCCGCACAATGGTAAGTTAAAGCGGAGCAGTGCCGTATTGCAAAAATATGCTATGGTCAAGAAGTGGGTAAATCCTTCCTGGGCTAAAGTGGTTAATGGGGTTCAAATTTAGGACCTCAACTTTAGTCATGTTCTGCAAATCTGCAAAGGTATTAAATAAAAGAAGTTATGAAAGTATATACAGTATTCAAAGGTGCTGTTATCCTTAAATTTGAAACTTTTCAATAATTTTGCACAGGATTTTAGAATACAGCAGCTTACAGTATAACATACTAACAAAACAAACTGAATTTGCAAACATATTGAATTTATGAATACAAGATACTTCACAAGTTTAAACACTTAAGGACCAAGCTTATTTTTAACAGTTGTTGCTAAAATCGTTTTTTTTTTTTTTGCTAGAAAATGGAGATCGTTGCAATACTTTGGGGTTCATTTACTAAAGGGAAAAAGACTGTGCACTTTGCAAAGTGCAATTGCACTCTGCAAGAGCAGTTGCTCCAGAGCATAGTAAATGAGCGGAAACTCTACTGACTTCCATAATCCAATCACGTGCAAGCAAAAATGCATTTTTTAAAATTTTCCTTGCACATGATTGGGTATTCTTTACAAAGTGAAGCCTTACCTCATTTACTAAGCTCTGGAGCAACTGCACTTGCAGAGGGCAACTGCACATTGCAAAGTGCACAGTCTATATGCATTTGGTAAATCAATCCCATTATGTCATACAGTATTTGCACAGCTCTCTTACAAACACAATTTTTTTGTAAAAAATACACTTTTTTAAATTAAAAAATAAGAAAACAGTAACGTTAGCCCAATGTTTTTCTATATTGTGAAAGATAATGTAAACAGAGTAAATTGATACCCAACATGTCATGTTTCAAAATTGCACCCGCTCGTGGAATGGTGACAAACTTTGGTACTTAAAAATTACCATAGACAACATTTAAAAATTTCTACAGGTTACCAGTTTTGAGTTACAGAGGAGGTCTTGGGCTAGAATTATTTCTCTCACTCTAACAATCGTGGTGATGCCTCACATGTGTGGTTTGAACACTGTTTACATATATGGGCACGACTTGCGTATGCATTCGCTTTTGTGCGCATGCTCGGAGGGATGGGGCGCATTAAATTTTTTGTTTTCCTTATTTATTTTACTTCTTACTTTTAATTTTTTTACTAGTCCTTAAAAAAATATTTTTGATCACTTTTTTTCCTATTACAAGGAATGTAAACATCCCTTGTAATAGAAATACACAGGACAGGGCCTCTTTAATGTGATATCTGGCGTCAAAAAGACCTCAGATCTCATATTTACACTTAAAATCAATTTTTTTAAAAAATTGACCCTTTAAGGCCGGAGGACGTAAGTCATGTTTGAGGCGCTCTGGTTCTCCAAGGGCATAGAGTCAAGTGGGGGCCATTATGCCCTCACCTGACTTCCTGCCCATCAGGCCATAAGACCGGATCATCTCCGCTGCTACCAACGGATTCAGTAAGCAGCAGAGATGACTAGAATGCGGTGGGAGGGGGGCACCTCTCCCCCCGCACATAAAAGTGATCTTGTGGCGAATCCACAACAGAGACCGATTTTATGTGAAAGCGGACCGCCCACCGTGAAAAACAATACCAGGGTTATGGCAGCTATCTGCTGCCATAACAATGTTATTTAACCCCTTTAAGACGCCCGCCGCAGTTATACTGCGGCAAGGCGGCTCTATTGCATGAATCACCGTACCGGTAAGGTGCTTTGTATAATAGGTACAGCAGGCGTGAAGCGGCAGCACGGCCCCAGAGTCGATGCGTGTGGATGGTGGCCACGATGTCAGCCAGGCATCCGCGATCGCGGTACAGAGAGGCAGAGTGGGGGGATCTGCCTATGTAAATAAGGCAGGTCCCCCGTTCTGATCTGAACAGGAACAGCAATCTCTCTGTACCCCCAATCAGTCCACTCCCCCTAAAGCAGCTCCCTAGGACACACTTAACCCTTTGATTGCCCCTGGTGTTAACCTCTCCCTGCCAGTGTCATTTATACAGTGATGAGTGCGTTTTTATAGCACTGATCACTGTATTGGTGTCACTGGCCCACAAAAAGTGTCACTTAGGGTCAGATTTGTCTGCCACAATGTTGCAGCCCCACTAAAAAATCACAGATCACCTCCATTACCAGTAAAAACATTAAAAATAAATAAAAAGTCCATAAATCTATCCAATAGTTTGTTGACGCTATAACTTTTGTGCAAATCAAGCAATATACACTTATTGGGATTTTTTTTTACCAAAAATATGTAGCAGACTACATATTGGCCTAAACTGATGAATACATTTTTATTTTTATTTTTTTTTGGATATGTACTATAGCAAAAAGTAAAAAATATAGTTTTTTTTTCAAAATTGTCAGTCTTTTTTTGTTTATAGAGCAAAAAATAAAAACCGCAGAGGTGATTAAATACCACCAAAATAAAGCTCTATTTGTGGTAAAAAAAAGGACATCAATTTTATTTGGGTATAGTGTTGCATGCCCACGCAACCGTCGGTTAAATAACATAGTGCTGTATCGCAAAAAATGGCCGGGTCAGGAAGGGGGTAAATCCTTCCGGGGCTGAAGTGATTAACGTCAAAGTACCAACGTAAATCCACGGTGGGCAGTCCAGAAGTGCATTTTTTCATTTGATTTGGTGAGAATGGTGTACATCGCAGACACAACATGCATAATCCACAAATCACATACTCTGTGTAGCTAGTCTGAATAGCATTATTTACACTACAGAATTTACAACACATTTGCATTCTCTCTCTCTCTCTTTTTCTGAATATACATTTAGATAGATGGATACATGGATAGATAGATAGATAGATAGATAGATAGATAGATAGATAGATAGATAGATAGATAGATAGATAGATAGATAGATAGATAGATAGAGAGATAGAGATAGCCTTGATTTAAAGGGCTCCAATTGGAGTTTTGTTTTTTTAGGTTTATTTTCCCCTTTCTTATATTAAGTGCAATATGAATGTATTAATTATATTTATTGTTGTTCGTTTTTGTTTTAGAATATATTACCATCATATTGAAGAACTTGCATATTGCCTATTTCACCACAGTCCTGAGAGGCCATGGGGACACATGAAACACCTTGACCATTCTGTGATGTAAATAGTGTTATACTGTTGAAAAGCATGTGATTTGTTGGTTATGTAGTTGAGTGAGTGATGTACGCCATACTTACCAATTCTTACCAATTCAATAAAAAATGTTTTTAATTTGTGAAGCATCTTATAGTAATACATTCTATATTTTTGTAAATGTGTTTTGTTAAGTTAATAAGGCATTGTATTCTAAACACCTATGAAAAATCATTAAAATGCTCTGCAAACCTGTCTCAAACAAAACCCAGGTACATACCACTCATCCCTACTGAACAGGGGTCCCCATTGAAATATTAACCTCAAAAATCTTGGATTTCATCTTCTTTCTTAGTGACAAAAAAAGTTTTGACTTTACATACATCGTAAATAGACTTGTTCACTGCTGAAAAATGTGTTCATTTTCGTATCATTCATTTTTTTTTCATTGTTTTTCAGGTCTAATCAATATGACCGCGATTCGTAAATTCGTAAATTCATAAATTCAAAAAATCTTAAATTCATAAATTCGGAAATTCGATACTTACTAACTATCTAACTTAAAATAATTAACTATTAAATTATAGGTATTGGAATTTCCTTTCAAATTTGGCTGTTAGCGAACATAACAAATGCAAATTTATCCGAAGTTATGAATCATTAGAAATAATGAATGCCGCATCTAAACAAATGGAATGGAACAAATTAATAATAAATAATAATAGTGATAAAACGTTATTATTATTATTTATTATTATTATTAACCACTTGCTTACTGGAAAACAACAAATAATAGTGCAGCGCTTCCTACCCTCCACTTAACTAATCATCCAGAAAAAGTGCAAATGCAAACTATATATATGTGCAAACTATACAATGACAGTGACCAAAGAGATAAACTCTAAAAAAAAGGTGCCTATAGTGCTAGAAAATTCATCCAATATACAATTGATCCATCAAGTATATAAAAAATAAAAAGTAAAAAATAGACATAAAAATTACAGTTCACAAAATTCATATATATTCCATGCGCTTGCAGAAAATGTCCACAGTGCTAATTAAGTGCTTCTAAAGTGACGACTCTGTAGTAAATTCCTCTCTCCACCACCGTCACTCCATGCTGTGATGTACCACCGCCAGATGTGCCCTCACCTTATGGGCGTAAGGTAAACGCCTTTTATATAATATACTCTCAGATCCAGCTAACAGATAAACTTCATGCCTCAGATCTTCCTCATATAGATCTCTCCCCCACTTCCGCTTTGCAGCTGATCGCTTCCTTACTCTCCACAGATGGCATACATAGAAGTAATAGAACCGAACATAGTTTTTTTTAATTTTTGAATTTCCGCATCTTCGAATGTATGAATTTACAAATTTATGAATATTCACTATTTGAATTTAAGAATTTATGAATTTACGAATATTTGACTATTTGAATTCACGAAATGCGTTCAACGGATTTTCCTTAATTCGGATACTTCCGAATTAACAAATTTGTCAAAATTCGTTAAAAAACAAATTTGGAACGAAACGAATTGCACATGTCTAATCATAAATATTGTATGAGCTAGGGTTGTAATGTAAGTCTTTTTAGTTGGGAGAGATGAGCAGCAGGAAAGGCATAGTGAGCAGTGTTGCCTGGGATCATGCAGACACCGGATCCTGGACTAGCAGACACCTGGGACTGTGTGCACACAAATGGCTCTGGCACCTCAGACAGGTACAGTATATCTGATTCCAATTCACCTGAGATGTTGACGTTTAAAAGGAGGTGGTGTTTTTACACCAGTGGCCAAATATAGTGGAATCATACCTTTGATAGTGGTCTGGATGCTGAACTCAGATATCCCGCAGCAAGCCAGTCTAGACCTCCTTATAGCTTAAGAGGTCCACATACGAGTATAATTGCATAACCACATTTTTATGTGTGGAGTAGGGATGGGCCGAACACCCTCCGGTTCGGTTCACACCAGAACATGCGAACAGGCAAAAAATGTGTACATTCGAACACCATTAAAATCTATGGGACCCAAACATGGAAAATCAAAAGTACTCATTTTAAAGGCTTGTATGCAACTTTTTCCATAAAAAGTGTATGGGGACCCGGGTCCTGTCCTAGGGCATATGTATCAATGCAAAAAAAGTTTTTAAATCAATTGTTTTTTCAGGAACAGTGATTTTAATAATGATTAAAGTGAAACAATAAAAATTAAATATTAATTTAAATAATGTGCCTGGGGGTCCCTTTAGTCTGCCTATAAAAGGGTGCACCTCTGTGATATTTAGAACAGTGCCAGAGCAAAATGACATTTGTAAAGGAAAAAATGTCATTTAAAATCACTTGCGGCTGAAATGTATTGCCAGTTCCCAGCAATATAGAGAAAAATCAGTCCATACCAGGCCCTTCGGGGCCCCCCTAAATTCCAAACCAGACCCTTATCTGAGCATACAACCTGGCCGGCCAGGATAGGGGGGGGACGAGCGAGCACCCCTCCTCCTGAACCATACCAGGCTACATGCCCTCAACATGGGGAGTATAGGTGCTTTTGGGCAGGGGGGGGCTCTGCGCCCCTCACCCCAAAGCACCTTGACCCCATGTTGATGGGGACAAGAGCCTCTTCCCCACAACCCTGGGCTGTGGTAGTGGGGGTCTGCGGGGGGCTTATCGGAATCTGGAAGCGCCCTTTAACCTGTTCTGGACTGGCTCATGTACATTTACTGCTGCAGAGTGGCGCTGTAGCACAAATCGCTATCTATAAATGGTGGCTCGCGTGTGCACAGCTAGTGGGCGGGAGCACACCACTGCCGGCGCGCTCTCGTGCCCGTCACACTCTCCAGCAGTGTGGCCGCGGGTCAGCATGCCACGATTACCTGGCATAGAAGAAAAACGTGGAAATGTGGTCTCCGCTCTGCCAGGCGGCATGTAAGAGATCTACTGATCCCTGTCACTGGGATCAGTTAGATCTCTTATGCCCCTGGCGGCCCAGCCAATGACATTTACACAGTAATCAGTGACTATTTAAATTTCTGATCGCTGTATAAATGTCATTGGTCCCACAAAGTGTCAAAAATGGCCGACATGTCCGCTGCAATATCACAGTCCCGATAAAAATCGCAGATCGCCACCATTACTAGTAAAAAAGAAAATAGTAAAAACACCATAAATTAATTCTCATGGTTTGAAAACGCAGAAACTTTTGCGCAAACCAATCAATAAACGCTGATCGCAATTTTTTTGTACCACAGATATGAGGGAGAATATATATCGGCCAAAGCTGATGAATGAATTTGTTTTTTTAATTTTTTTTTTTTGGGTATGTATTATAGCAAAAAGTAAAAAATATTGTTGTGTTTTTTTTCAAAATTGTTGCTCTTTTTCTGTTAATAGCGGTGATCAGAAGTGATGCAGAGGGGATCAAATACCACCAAAAGAAAGCTCTATTTGTGGGAATAAAAGTGTGTCAATTTCGTTTAGGTACAACGTCGCATGACAGAACAATTGTCAATTAAAGCGACACAGTGTTGAATCGCAGAAAGTGCTCTGGTCCTACAGTGGGAAATCCTTCCAGGCCTTAAGTGGTTAATAAGGGGGCCCCCAGATCCTGCCCCCCCATGTGAATTAGTATCGGGTACATCGTACCCCTACTAATTCACCAAAAAGTGTCAAAAAAGAAAAAAAACACAGGAGACAATTTGGGACAAGTCCTTTATTATAAAAGGAAAAAAAAAACTGTAAGTGTCCTCAGTTGTAATCCATCATCAATCACGGCGCAAAAAAAAAAGCCGCAACAGCTCTTCCTCCATGGGAGGGCTCCTGCCGTCTGTGCACTCTTTGCTTTGACCGTTTATTTATATGGAAGGGCGGGGCCACCCAGTGACATAAGCATGTGACCCACCCCCTCTGACATCACATGACATCAGAAGGGGCGGGGTCTCTCTATGTTGCCAAGTGAAGTTGCTGCGAAAGCCCCATAATGTTCTAAATTTGATGAGCGGGCGAACACCTGATGTTTGAATCAAACATAACCTGCGAGCCCATCCCTAGTGTGGAGGTGGATTTTGAATGGTGTAGTTTGCCACAGAAGAGGGATTCTTGTGTCACTTTCTTGATGGAACTATTTGTTTTGTGTAAATAAAATGTGAACATTTTTCTATATGGATTTTGTTTACCAGGTTGTTGCACTATTATTTTCTTTAGAAGAGTTGCTTCACATGCTTTGGAGGAGTCTCCATATATCTGTCTTCATATCAAGTCCAACCTATGTGTGTGCTTTTATGTCAGTATTATATTGTATAACCTTCAAAGTTGTGGTCCCTTAGGGGCCCATCTAATAGTTTTTTGAAATTATCTACTGTATGTTCCCACCCGAAACCACTGTTTGTGGAAGAGAATTCCACATCCTCACTGCTCTTACCATAAAGAACCCTCTACGCAGTTTAAGGTTAAACCGCCTTTCTTCTAGTTTTAGTGAATGGCCATGTGTCTTTGTGTGCTCCCTTGCGTGGAATAGTTTTGCCCCTATTGTGGGGTCACCAGTACATTTGTACATTGAAATCATATGCCCTCTCAAGCATCTCTTCTCCAGAGAGAGAGAGTTCTGTGCTTGTAATCTTTCCTCATAACTAAGATCCTCCAGTCCCTTAATTAGCTTTGTTGCCCTTCTCTGAACCCCTTCCAGTTCCAGGACATCCTTCCTGAGGACTGTTGCCCAGAACTGGACAGCATAAGCATACTCCAGGAGTGGCCTCACCAGAGACTTGTAGAGTGGGAGAATTATTGATTTTTCCCTGGAGTTAATCCCCTTCTTAATGCATGCCAATATTTTGTTAGCTTTGCTTGCCATAGCTTGGCATTGCCTACCACTGCTGAGCCTGTTCTCTATTAGGACCCCTAGGTCCTTTTCCATCCTAGATTCCCCCAGAGGCTCCCCCCCAGTGAGTAGTTTGCAGTGGTCTTTTATTTTTTCCATCAGCTCATCTCTTCCACATTTATCACCTTTTGTACTGCTTGCCCCTCCCTATTAGATTGTAAATTCTCACAACAGGGCCTTCCTAACCCTCTTGTAGTGAACTGAATTGTAACTGTATTGCCTCTTTTTATATTGTAATGTGCTGCACAAAATGTTGGTGCTGTAAAAATTCTGTATAAAAACAATAATAGGAAAAACCAAGAGGAAAGGGAGTAGAATGAAGTTGGAGAAAACAGAGGGGGATTGGGAAGGCACGAGGGAAAGAGAGAAAGGAGTATTGCAAAATTAAAGGTGAAGGAAAAATATTGACTCTTGGTAGTGATTAGGGGTGGACCGAACACCCCCTGGTTTGGTTCGCACTAGAACACCTCAAACAGGTAAAAAGTTCTAGCGAACACGCAAATCCTATGTCTAGGGACACAAACATGAAAAATCAAAAGTGCTCATTTTAAAGGTTATTGTTAAAGTTATTGCCATACAAATTGTATGGGGACCCCGGTACTGCCCTAGGGGACATGTATCAAAGCAAAAAAAGTTTTTAAAATGATTGTTTTTAAAGGAGCAGTGATTTTAATGATGCTTAAAGTGAAACAATAAAACTTAAAAATTCCTTTAACCAGTTGCCGTCCGCTCCCCGTGGCTTGGTGGCGGCAGCATGACTCTTCTGCGCAAACCGCCATCACCTGACTGCGGCCTCAGGAGTGAGCATTGTGAGCACCCGTGTGCTGCTGGAGGCACACTTGCATGCTCACATGCTAGTGGGAGAGCCAATCAGTGGTTGGGACAGATTCGATGTCTGCCGGCCACCCGCGATCGCTCTCCGGTAGTGACAGAATGGGGATCCGTGTATGTAAACAAGCGGATCCCCGTTCTGACAGGGGAGAGGAGAGTGATCATATGTTCCCAGTATATGGGAGCAGCGATCACTCTCCTCCCCCAGTCAGCCCAGCCCCCACACAGTTAGAACCCTTTGATCGCCCCCTGGTGTTAACTCCTTCCCTGCCAGTGACATTTACATAGTAATCAGTGCATTTTCATAGCACTGATCACTGTATAAATGTCAGTGGTCCCAAAAAAGTGTCAAAAGTGTCTGATATGTTCGCTGCAATATCGCAGTCCCGCTAAAAATCGCAGATCATCGCCATTACTAGTGAAAAACAAAATAATAAAAACGCCATAAATCAATTCTCATAGTTTGTAGATGCTATAACTTTTGTATAAACCAATCAATATATGCGTATTGCGATTTTTTACCAAAAATATGAGGAAGAATACATATCGGCCTAAAATGATGAATACATTTGCTTTCTTATATATATTTTTTTTTGGATATGTATTATAGCAAAAAGTAAAAAATATTGTTTTTCTTTTTCAAAATTGTCGCTCTTTGTTTGTTTATAGCACAAAAAATAAAAACCACAGAGGCGATGAAATACCACCAAAAGAAAGCTCTATTTGTGGGGGAAAAAAAAGTCAATTTTGTTTGGGTACAATGTTGCACGACCACTCAATTGTCAGTTAAAGCAATGCAGTGCCAAATCGCAAAAAATCCTCTGGTCAGGAAGGGGGTAAATCCTTCCAGGGCTGAAGTGGTTAAATATCATGCCTGGGGGGGTCCCCTTAATCTGCCTGTAAAGTGGCACATCTGTGTGATGTCTAGAACATGCTACAGCAATAATGACATTTCTAAAGGAAAAAATGTAATTTAAACTTGTTCGCGGTTGTAGTGAATTGCAAACTCCCGGCAATATAGATTTTAAAAAAATGAAAAAAAATGGTGTGGGGTCCTCCCCAAGTCTATACCAGGCCCTTAGGTTTAGGTATGAATTTTAAGGGGAACTCCACGCCAATTTTTTTTTTAAAAATGGCGTGGGGTCCTCCCAAAATCCATACCAGACCCTAATCTGATCATGCAACCTGGTAAGTCTGGATGGGGGGACGAGCGAGAGCCCCCCCTCCTGAACCATTCCAGGCTGCTTACCCTAAAAATGGGGAGGGTGCTTTGGGGTGCCCCCAAAGCACCTTTTCTCTAAGTTGATGGGGACCAGGGCCTCTTCCCGACAACTTTAGCGGGTGGTTGTCGGGGTGTGCGGGCAGGGGGCTTATTGGACTCTGGAAGCCCCCTTTACCATCCGGTGATGTAACCGAGTGACACTGCCCACTATTAATGTCATTAATTAATATGGAATGCCTCCAATCAAGGCGGAGCTTATTCAGTTTGTTCTTTTTTTCGTGCCTGTCGGGCAGCATGATTGACGATGGATGTACTGTACATCGCAGGACACTTTTCTTTTTTAACCACCTCAGGTCTGCCCACCGTCAAATGACGGCGGAGCGGACCTGCTATTACTCCGGGAGGACGTCATATGACGTCCTCCCTTTAAGCCGGGATTGCGTGCGATCGGGCGCGCGCATCCCGGCTCTGTCGGTGTCGGCGTGTCCCCAGGACACGCCGCTTCACCGACAGGGGTGAACAGCCATTGGTTATCACGGCTGATCACAAATGGCACCCCTGCCGTTCGCACGGCGCATGCGCGCGATCGGGAGCGCGCTGCACGTGCACGTCGGTGGCGGCGTGTTCCCGAGGAACACTGCCTGTCACCGACACTGGTATCAGCCGCCAGCTGGCGGCTGTTACCTTGTGATCGGCTGTGATCTACTTCACAGCCGATCACATGTAAGGTAAACAGAGCGGTAACTCACTGTTACCAGCTCTTCTCTCCTCACACAGTGTCCAGTGTGAGGAGAGAAGAGCTGGGATCAGTGAGTTAAAAACACACTGACACCCACCCCCCTGCCCCCCCCCAATGCACCAGTCACCCAACAGTCACCCCATCTGCCCCCATAAAGGGTACCTGTCATCATAAAGTGTACCTGTCATCAGACTGTCATCATAAAGAGCACCTGTCACCCGTCACCCGTCAGTGACCGTGGCACGTCACCCGTCACCCATCAGTGACCACCGCCAGCCACCCGTCACCCATCAGTGACCACCGCCAGTCACCCATCACTGACCACCAACCGTCACCCATTACCGACCACTGCCAGTCACCCGTCACCCATCACTGACCACCGCCAGTCACCCATCAGTGACCACCGCCAGTCACCCGTCACCCATCAGTGAACACCGCCAGTCACCGATCAGTGACCACCGCCAGTCACCCGTCACCCTTCAGTGGCCACCGCCAGTCACTTGTCACCCGTCACCCATCAGTGACCACCACCAGTGACCAGTCACCCGTCACACATCTGTGACCACCGCCAGTCACCTGTCACACATCTGTGACCACCGCCAGTCACGCATCATGCATTAATGATGACCACCAGACACCGTCACCCATTCGTGACCACCGCCAGACACGCGTCACCCATCAGTGACCATCACCAGACACGCGGCACCCATCAGTGACCACCACCAGTCACCCATCAGTGACCACCGCCAGTCACCCATGACCCATCAGTGACCACCGCCCACCAGTAACTACCCACTACCCACTGACCACCTCCAGTGACTACCCACTGCCCACTGACCGCCACCAGTGACTACCCAGTACCCACTGACCGCCACCAGTGACTACCCACGGCCCACACACCACCACCAGTGACTACCCACTGACCACCACCAGTGACTACCCACTGACCACCACCAGTGACTATCCACGGCACACAGACCGCCACCAGTGACTACCCACAGACCGCCACCAGTGACTACCCAGTACCCACTGACCGCCACCAGTGACTACCCACTGACCACCACCAGTGACTACCCACGGCGCACAGACCACTACCAGTGACTACCCACTGCGC
>BLSH010510181.1:77339-91194 GCA_018402905.1 Glandirana rugosa
GCTCTATTTGTGTGAAAAAAGGACGCACATTTCATATGGGTACAGTGCTGCATGACTGAGTAATTGTCATTCAAAGAGTGATAGCGCTGAAAGCTGAAAAATGGCCTGGACAGGAAGGGGGTTTTCGTGCCCGGTACTGATGTGGTTAATAAAAGAATTGTCAAAACTGTCTCTTTTGTTGTTTTCTTTTTGACACTTTTTTGGTGAATGGGTAGGGGTAAAATTTACCCGATACCCATTCACATAGGTGGGGCTGTGATCCGGGGGCCCCCTTGTTTAAGGGGGCTTTCAGATTCTGATAAGCCCCCTGCCCACAGAGCCCAACAACCACAGACCAGGGTTGTCAGGAAGAGGCCCTTGTCCCCATCAACATTGGGACAAGGTGCTTTGGGGGCACCCCAAAGCACCCTCCCCATGTTGAGGGCAAGCAGCCTGGTATAGTTCAGGAGGGGGGGCACTCGCTCCTCCCCTCCCTTTCCTGGTCTTCCAAGCTGCATGTTCGGATAAGGGTCTGGTATGGATTTTGGGGGGATCCTATGCTATTTTTAAAAACATTTTGGCGTGGAGTCCTCCTTAAAATCAATGCCAGACCCAAAGGGCCTGGTATGGATTTTTGGGGGACCCCATGCGTTTTTTTTTCTCAATTCTGTCATAGAGTTTCCCTTAACCACTTCAATACATTGTTTTATATATACTACACTGGCTGCACTATATACTCTGCAATGTATTATATATACTACACTGACTGCATTATATACTCTCCACTGTATTATATATAGTACACTGACTGCACTATATACTCTTCACTGTATTATATATACTACACTGACTGCACTATATACTCTGCACTGTATTATATATACTACATTGACTGCACTATATACTCTCCACTGTATTATATATACTACCCTAACTGAACTATATACTCTCCACTGTATTATATATACTACATTGACTTCACTATATACTCTGCACTTTATTATATATACTATACTGACTGCACTATATACTCTCCACTGTATTATATATACTACACTGGCTGCACTGTATACTCGGCAATGTATTATATACTCTCCACTGCATTATATATACTACACTGACTGCGCTATATACTCTGAACTGTATCATATATATACTACACTGACTGCATTATATACTCTGAACTGTATTATATATACTACACTGACTGACTGCACACTACACTAACTACCTGTCTAATCTCCATTCATTCAGTATATACAGCCGCTGAGTAAGCAGCAGCCCTATATAGTGTGTGGCGTGGACTTAGCCCCTGAGCCATGATTGGCCAAAGACAGCATGCCTATCATGGCTCTCACAGCACATCGCTCTGTGATTGGCCAAAGCATACAGGTCAGGTACATGCTTTGGCCAATCAGCAGCCGTCAATGCACTGCGATCTCACAGTGCATCATGGGGTGCTTGTCGGCATGCAAACGTCCCACAAGCGCCCCATATGTTCATTTGTTCTACGAACAAATGAACAGCCGATGTTCGAGTCGCACTTACTTTTGACTCAAACATGAAGCCCATCCCTAATAGTGACAGGTAGTAACTATTGTAGGACAGGTACAATAGCATTTAATAAATGTCAGTCAAAGCAAATGGTAGGAAATGTAAGACCCAAGGTTCTCAGACTCTATAAAACTTACCATAGTGCCCATTAGCCTCACATCAGCTTTTTATTTAGTAATGTCCAATGTAAGCTAGTTTTGACCTCAATCACATGCAGGGTATCAGAGAGCTATACCTTAGGGATTCTCTGATTTGTGGCCACAAACTGATATCCATAAATATCAGCAGGCCTCAAATTAAGAGGCACTTTGTATGGTTCAATAGGGTACCGTCACTGAAATAGAATGCAAAAGATTCCATAAATCTGTGATCACAGTCTTTGAACAACAGGACAATTTAGCCACATGTGGTAGACTGTACATAGTCCTGAACAGCCTGAAAACAAGTAGATGGGTTGTCTGAGACTACACAAGCTAGGAGGCGGGGTACCAAATACCACCAAAGTAGTATTTTATAGTTTCTACTGTGGAAGTCTAACTCCCATTTTTATATTTAATTATAAGTAGATTTGGGCAAAGAGTTTTACCCGAGCAAAAGTTTGGCCCGAACATCGCCTGTTTGCCTTGCTTTATGGGGGTCTGCAGGAGAGGGGCTTATCCGAATCTGGAAGTTCCCTTTAGCAAGGGGGCCCCCAGATCCAGGCCCCCTTCCCTATGTGAATGAGTATGGGATACCCATTCACTAAAAAAGTGCCAAAAAGTAATACGTTTTGACAATTCCTTTATTAAAAAAATAAAATATCCCCTGATGTAGATCCATCATCAATCATGACGCCGAGGCCACCGCCAACCCGAAAAAATAAAAAAAAACAAAATGCTCCACCGTCAACCAAGGCAACCCACCGAATGCCTGGTTTGTCATTTGACAGTTCCTATATAGGTAAGGGGGAGCCACCTGGTGACGTCACCTGGTGGCACTGCTCCCTTGTGACATAACGAACCGGTGCATGCAGGGTTGATGACGTCACAAGAGGGTGGTGCCACCAAGTGACATCGCCAGGTGGCCCTGCCCTTACCGATATAAGAACTGTCAAATGGCAAGCCAGGCATTCGGCCGTTTGCCTTAGTTGACGTCAAGTCATTTTTTGTTTGTTTTTTTGGGTCCAGTGGTGGCGTGATTGATGATGGATCTACATCAGTGGACAGTTTTTTTATTTTTAATAAAGGAATTGTCAAAAACTGCCTCCTGTTTTTATTTATTTTTACACTTTTTTGGTGAATGGGTAGGTATACTATGTACCCCATACTCATTTACATGAGGGGGGCAGGATCTGCGGGGGGCCACCTTGTTAAAGGGGTTTTCAGATTCCGATAAGCCTCCCACCCGCAGATCTCCAAAACCACCGCCCAGGGTTGTCGGGAAGAGGCCCTTGTCCCCATCAACACGAAAAAACCCCCTGCCCCAAAGCACCCCCCTATGTTGAGGGCATGTGGCCTGGTATGGTTCAGGAAGGGGGGTGTTTTATCCTTTCCTGGCCTGCCAGGCTGTGTGCTCAGATAAGGGTCTGGTATGGATTTTGGGGGGACCACACGCCTTTTTTTTGTAATGTTTCTCTTGGAGATTCCCTTAAATCCACACAAAGGGCCTGGTATGGAATGGAGGGGGACCCCCATGCTGTTTTCTTTATCGTTTTTCTATTACCAGCAATGGTATTGTATTGCTGGCAATTTAAAAGTAATTTCAATCATTTTTTTCTTTATAAATGTCAGTTTTGCTGCAGTAGGCTATATCCATGGTACAGATGCAACACTTTACAGGGAGACTAAGGGGACCCTCCAGGTATTATATTTAAAGGAATTTTTCATTTTTATTGTTTCACTCTAAGCATCATTAAAATCACTACTCCTGAAAAAAACAATATATTTTTTTAAAAATGTTTGCATTGATATATGTCCCCCAGGGAAGTATCTGGACCCCCATACCCTTTTTATGGCCAATAACTTGCATATAAGCCTTCAAAAAAAGGACTTTTGATTTTTCAAGTTCAGGTCCCATAGACTTTAATAGGGTTTGCCGTTCAGGTCAGAACTTTTTTTTTGTTCGGGAGTTCTGGTGCGAACTGAACAGGGGAGTTTTCGGCCCATCTCAAATTATGAGGTGGTGGGGTGAACTAAGACAAAGGGGTTCTAAAGGAGGAGGAAAATCAGCCCCGGGGAATGTGGTCAGCCCTTTAATTCTTTAAATATATAAATAGTAAGAAAGGGAGGTCAGAACACATTGGCCCCATAAAAGATGAGGAAGGGAATCTGGTTACAAAAGATGGAGAGATGGCTAGGGTTTTGAATTTATTCTTCTCCTCAGTCTTCACAAGGGAAACAGGTGGGTTCAGTAACCAAGACTGCAATTTTAATCTTCATAACATGTCACAGGAAGCACCATCATGGCTAACAGAGGACACATTAGAAATATACTTGATAAACTTAACATTAATAAGTCACAGGGAACAGATGACTTGCACCCGAGGATCCTTAAGGAACTCAGCCAAGTGATAACCAGACCTTTATTCCTAATTTTTATGGGCAGTCTACTGACTGGAATGGTACCAGATGATTGGAGAAAATCCAATGCAGCACCAATATTTAAAAAAGGGCTGAGATACATCACTGAGAACTACAGGCCAGTTACATCAATAGTCTGCAAGCTCTTGGAGGGGATGATAAGAGACTATATACAAGGTTTTAGTAACTGTGCTTTCACACTGGGGCAGCGGGTCCATCAGCGGTGCTTTACCGCTGTTTCATCTGCACTGTTTGGCCACTATTTTTAACCCCAAGAAGGGTTTAAAAAGGGGTTAAAAACATCCGTGGCAGGGCCACAAAGATGCTGCTTGCAGGACGTTTTTTCCTGTCCTGCAAGTGCACCGCCCCAGTGTGAGAGCACTCAGGCTTTCACACTCAGGCAGCATTGGGAGGCAATTTTCAGGCACTTTACAGGCACCTAAAACCTGCCTCAGTGTGAAAGGGCTCTAATAAAAAAGGTATCATTACAAGTAATCATGGATTCATGAAGAATCGTTCTTGCCAGACCACTCTATTAACCTTCTATGAGGAAGTGAGCTGCCATCTAGATAAAGGGAGGCCTGTAGATGTGGTGTATCTAGATTTGTATCTAGATGCAAAGGCATTCCATACAGTTCCCCACAAACATTTACTGTACAAACTAAGGTCTGTTGGAATGGACCAAAGGGTGAGTAAATGGATTGAAAACTAGCTCCGGGCGCGAGTCCAGAGGGTAGTAATAAATAGGGAGTACTCGGAATGGACAGGTGTGAAAAGTGGGGTCCTCCAGGGTTCTGTCCTGGGACCAATCCTATTTAATTTATTCATAAACAATCTGGAGGATGGGATAAACAGCTCAGCCTCAGTATTTGTGGATGATACAAAGCTATGCAGGGCAATAACTTCTACGCAGGATGTGCAAACTTTGCAAGGGGATCTAAACAAATTAATGGGTGGGCAACTACATGGCAAATGAGGTTTAATGTTGGAAAATGTAAAATAATGTATTTGGGTGCCAAAAAAATGAATGTAGTTTACTCGCTAGAAGGAGAACCTCTGGGGTAATCTAGAAAGGAAAAGGACCAGGGGGTCCTAGTAGATGACAGGCTCAGCAATGGCTTGCAATGCCAAGCTGCTGCAAGCAAAGCTAACAGAATATTAGCATGCATTAAAAAGGTGATCAACTATTAACGATAATTCATCCACTCTACAAGACTCTGGTCTGGCTGCATCTTGAGTATGCCGTCCAATTCTGGGCACCAGTTCTCTGGAGGGATATGCTGGAACTGAAGAGGGTCCAGAGAAGGGCAACAAAGCTAATAGAGGGACTGGGTGATCTTAACTATGGGGAAAGACTACAAGCATTGAACTTATTCTCTCTAGAGAAGAGAGGGGATATGATTTCAATGTACAAATACTGTACTGGTAACCCAGCAATAGGGAAAAAGCTTTGCAGTGAAAAGGAATTTAACCACTTAAGGACCGGAAGGATTTCCAGCTTTAGGACCGGAGCCCTTTTTGCGATTCGGCACTGCGTCGCTTTAACTGAAAATTGCGACGTTGTACCCAAACGAAATTTGCGTCCTTTTTTTCCCACAAATAGAGCTTTCTTTTGGTGGTATTTGATCCCCTCTGCGTCATTTCTGATCGCCGCTATAAACAAAAGAAGAGCGACAATTTTGCAAAAAAAAAAACAAATTTCTTACTTTTTGCTAAAATACAAATCCAAAAAAAATATAAAAAAACATTTTTTTTCACCGTTTTTGGCCGATTTATATTCTTCCTCATATTTGCGATAAAAAAAAAACGCAATCAGCGTTTATTGATTGGTTTGCGCAAAAGTGGTCGCGTTTACGGATGATGAGAATTCATTTTTGGGGGTTTTTATTTTTTTTTATTTTTTACTATTAATGGCGGCGATCTGCGATTTTTAGCGGTACTGCGATATTTCAGCGGACATGTCGGACCATTTTGACACTTTTTTGGGACCATTGGCATTTATACAGCGATCAGTGCTATAAAAATGCACTGATTACTGTGTAAATGCCGTTGGCAGTGAAGGGGTTAACCTGCAGGGGGCGCTCTAAGGGTTAAGTATGTTCCCTGGGCGTGTTCTAACTGTGGGGGGACTGCCCTAGCTGGGGAAGGGAAGTCGTCACAGCCTTCGTATACAGGAAGGCTGTGATCACAGCCCTTCCCTCTTCACAGAACGGAGGTCCGTGTTTACATACACGGACCTCCGTTCCTTCACTCCGGGGGGGCCATCGCGGGTAGCCGGCGGCAATCGAAGCCGCCGCACCCGCTCCCTGGCCCTCCCCAAACACAGTGAGCGCGCGGGCGCTCCTCTGGCGGCGCGCGCGCGCTCACTAGGCGCGATCACAGAGCCACTTTGCCGCCGTCAATTGCCGATTGGCGGTCGGCAAGTGGTTAAAAAGACATGTGGACATTCACTAAAATTATAAGAGAAGCGGTTTAACCTTAAAATGCTGTGACATTATGTGAGGTGTGATAGTGGACGGGCGATATTTGTCACCACGCATGCGTTCACTTGGAATGGACTGGTAAGTGTCCGACCTAGGTTTTGCCAGCCACCGTGGCAGAGCTGGTTCTGGCCTGGAGTTTCTGATCCACCCAAATCGTGTGTTTGTTCATTTGAAGGTGTCAGGGACAAGCCTGACATCGTATAGAGAGGTATCCTGCTGTATTAGTTTAACACCAGACAGCAAGGTTTTGTTTTTGCTATTTTATGTTTATTTTATGACCTGCAACCTTTACCAAATAAAACTGGCAAACAGCCAGATTTAAAAAAAAATTGCCTACAAACTGCCTTCTTCCCAGGAAAGGTGATCCACACAAGCTAATCTCCCATGCTGCATAGAGGGTTCTTTACTGTAAGAGCAGTAAGGATATGGAATTCTCTTCCACAAGCACTGGTTACAGCGGGGAGCATTGATAATTTAAAAAAATTTTGGATGGGCACCTTAACGCCCACAACATTCAGGGGTATACTATGCACTATTAACATATAAGCACACACAAACAGGTTGGACTGGATGGACTTTTTTCAGCCTCACCAACTATGTAACTATGTAACTATATGAGAGAGAAAACTGAATGATAAATATGCAGTGCTGCAAACCACAAAACAGATGTTATTGCACCCTCGGTGCAATATTACGGGCCAGACATTAATACATTTCTTACCATGACAAATGCACGTGTTGATTTTTCAGTATGCTGCATGTAATCTTGGCTAATACAATTTCACAACTTTTTTCTCATTGGTAAAATAAAACATAAACAGAAATATGTAGGCTGGACTGATTTGTGACTTCATTACACACACCATGGTGCATGTTGTATTACATGTGCTGACACTATCCTGTTTGTGAGTATCCCATTTTGAGTAATACCAGCTCTCCTCTTGAGGTGAAAACAGTAGGGATCATAGGTTTTTAAGGCTATCCAAGCAAGGTGTTGACCACTGTGCCAGGAATTTGTTTATGACCATGCTGTGTTAACCTCCTATGATGTGGAGGTTAAAGTGGTTGTAAATCCTTACATTTACCCAGTGGAGTGACTGGCCTCAGGTTATACACAGAGATGAAACCAATCCTCCTACATAATTGCACCTGTTTATCTTCAGCCTTCTCTTCTCTACAGCCATGCAAAGTGCAAACATTTACAGCTTGTGTTCTGAAAAAAGGGGGCAGAGTCCTGAGGTTACACTCTGCAGAGCTCAGTGGGTAAAGCTCTGATATCTGATTGGAGGGAAGAGACACACCCCTTTTACACAGCCCAAAGAAAGAGAACCAAGGCTGTCAATCTGCTGGAGGACCCACCCCGTCACCTTTTTTCTCTTGGTGTCAGGAAAACTTTCCAGAAGTGACTCATGTTTATAGCAGAGGAACAAACTATAGAGGGATATGCTTTGTTCATATTTCACATCTGAGGTTTACAACCACTTTATCCCTCTGGTAAGCACTTTCTTTTGGTGGTGGTGATCTTTCACACAGAGGTCCAGTTTCTAACAAGAGATCACTGCAGTGGTGTGACAGCAGTAGATGGATTTTCTTTAACAATATTGCTTTCATTTTTTGTGTTTACATAAGGATTTTTATGAGCTGTTTTGCACGTTTTGTACCTTGCAATAATTAGTGTTATATGAAGTGACATGCCTTCTAGAAGCCCCCATATCCACTGAGGAGGTTTTAGACGCAATCAAGCGCCTTAAAATTAACAAACGCCCAGGCCCAGACGGATATTCCGCTCTTTACTATAAAACATTCCCAGACCTACTGGCCCCTATCCTAACCAGAGCCTTCAACTCTATCCTACAAGGTCGACAATTCACCGCCGAATCCCTAATCGCGACTATTGCCATGATTCCCAAGCCTCGCACTGACAATACTATTTGTACCAATTACAGGCCAATTTCACTGCTGAACATAGATATCAAGCTACTAGCCAAAATTCTGGCTACATGCCTCAACAGTGTAATTGGCAAACTTATTCACCGCGACCAAACCGGATTCATACCTCTTCATCAAGCAGGCAACAATATCCGCCGGGCGATCCTCCTGGCACACGCAGCTAAAAGTCGCTGCATCCCAGCTTGCTTTTTATCCCTCGATATTAAAAAAGTGTTTGATACGGTCTCCTGGCCATACTTGCAATACGCTCTCCAAAAATGGGGTTTTGGTCCCCACTTCTTACAATGTTACATAGTTACATAGTTATATAGTCAGTGAGGTTGAAAAAAGACACAAATCCATCAAGTCCAACCTATGTGTGTGCTTTTATGTCAGTATTACATTGTATATCCCTCAATGCTGTGGTCCCTTAGGTGTGCATCTAGTAGTTTTTTGAATTTATCTATACTCCCAGCAGAAATCAGTGCTTGTGGAAGAGAATTCCACATTCTCACTGCTCTTACCGTAAAGAAACCTCTATGTATTTTAAGGTTAAACCGCCTTTCCTCTATTCTTAGTGAAAGGCCGCGTGTCTTTGTGTACTCCCTTGCACTGAATAGTTTTGTCCCTATAGTGGGGTCACCAGTACAGTATTTGTACATTAAAATCATATCCCCTCTCAAGCGTCTCTTCTCCAGAGAGAATAAGTTCAGTGCTTGTAATCTTTCCCCATAACTAAGGTCTTCGAATCCCTTAATTAGCTTTGTGGCCCTTCTCTGAAATCCTTTCCAATACCTGGACATCCTTCCTGAGGACTGGTGCCCAGAACTGGATGGCATACTCCAGGTGTGGCCTTACCAGAGACTTGCATAGTGGGAGAATTATTGATTTATCCCTGAAGTTAATCCCTTTCTTGATGCATGTCAACACTTTGTTGGCTTTGCTTGCAGCAGCTTGGCATTGCATGCCACTGCTGAGCCTGTTCTCTACTAGGACCCCTAGGTCTTTTTCCATCCTAGTTTCCCCCAGGGGCTCTCCCCCTAGTGAGTAGTTTGCGTGTTCTTGGTACCCGAATGCATTATCTTACATTTTTCTATGTTAAATCTCATTTGCCATTTGTCTGCCCACCCCATTAATTTATTCATATCTTCTTGCAAGGTTTCCACATCCTGTGGAGAGTTTATCGCCCTGCTTATCTTGGTATCATCCGCAAATATTGAGATTGAACTCTTCACCCCATCCTCCAAATCATTTATGAATAAATTGAAAAGGATTGGTCCCAGGACAGAACCTTGGGGAACCCCACTTTCTACACCAGACCATTCTGAGTACTGCCCATTTATCACCACCCTCTGGACTCTCCCCTGCAGCCAGTTTTCAATCCAGGTGCTCACCCTTTGATCCATGTTGAGGGATCTTAGTTTGTATAGTAAACGTTTATGGGGAACTGTATCAAATGCTTTTGCAAAGTCCAGATACACCACGTCTACAGGCCTTCCTTTATCTAGGTGGCAGCTTACCTCCTCATAGAAGGTTAATAGATTGGTTTGGCAAGAACGATTCTTCATGAAACCATGTTGATTACCACTAATGATACTGTTCTCGTTACAATAATCATGTATATAATCCCTTTTTATTCCCTCCAAGAGCTTGCATTATTTGTTATTATAATGTTGCATAATTATTGATGTTAAGCTAACTGGTCTGCAGTTCCCAGGGATATATCTTGGTCCTTTTTTATATATTGGTACCACATTGGCTTTCCTCCAGTCAGCTGGTATCATACCAGTCAGAAAACTGCTCTTAAAGATTAGGTACAAGGGTCTGCCAATAACTTGGCTAAGTTCCTTAAGGACCCTTGGGTGTAAGCCATCTGGGTGACTTATTGGTGTTCCGTTTTTCAAGCCTATTCCTGATTTCACCCTCAGTCAGCCACAAGGGTGCTTCCTGTGATGTGTCATGAGGACCAGCATTGTAGTTCTGAATAATTGATCCCCCCGTTTCCTTTGTGAATACTGAGGAGAAAAATGAGTTTACCACCTTTGCCATTTCTCCATCTTCTGTAACCAAAATACCTTCATCACTCTTTATTGGGCCAATATGATCTGACCCCCCTCTCTTACTATGTATATACTTAAAGAATTTCTTGGGATTCTTTTTACTTTCCTCAGCTATGTGTCTTTCATGTTCAATCTTAGCTGCTCTGATTGCCCCTTTGCATTCCTTATTGCGTGTTTTGTAGTACTGAAAATCTGACTGAGACCCCTCCTCCTTGTATTTTTGAAGGCCTTCTTTTTTGCTTTTATGTGTGCCTTTATGTCGGAGTTAAGCCATCCTGGTCTTTGATTAGCTCTTTTAATTTTATTTCCTGTTGGGATACACTGGCTAACACCTTTGTTTAGTGTGTTCTTGAAACACTCACATTTTTCCTCCGCATTCATTGTTCCTAGAATTTTATCCCAGTTAACATCTTCCAGCAAGGAGCGTAGTTTCTGGAAGTTGGCTCTTTTAAAATTCAGTGTCTTCGTATTCCCCTTGCGTTTCCTATTTGTGTAATTTATGCTAAAACTAATTGTCCTGTGATCGCTATTTCCTAGATTGCCCCTTACTTCCACGTCTGTGATCAGGTCTGTGTTGCTAGTAATCAGAAGGTCCAATAATGCTTTTTCTCTTGTTAGTACATTTACCATCTGACCCATGAAATTATCCTGCAGGACATTTAGGAAATGGCGAGCCTTAGCTGAACGTGCAGTACCTTCCTCCCAGCCAATATCTGGATAATTAAAATCTCCCATTATAATGACACTTCCCATCCTAGCCGCTATTCCAAATTGTGATAGGAGATCCGCCTCCCCCTCCTCCCTCTGATTAGGGGGTCAATGGATCTCATCCCTCTACAATAAGCCACAAGCATATGTTAGATATTCAGGTTACAAATCAGCACTATTCCCAGTCGAGAAAGGTAAAAGACAAGGGTGTCCCCTCTCCCCCCTACTTTTTGCCCTCCTCATCGAACTTCTCGCATTCCTAATCAGAGATAATCCGATCATCACTGGTATCGCCCTTGGCAGTTATGAACACAAACTCTGTCTTTTCGCGGACTTATTTCTGGTCCTAACCTCCTACCAGTTCTTGGCAGATTCGCTACTGTCTCAGGCCTTGTGGTAAACCTCAAGAAATCTCAAGCCCTGAATATCTCCATCTCTCGCGAGGAGCTACAGGCAGCTAAGGATGCCCTCCCATTCCCCCTGGGTGGTCTCCTCTTTACCTTATTTAGGTATTAACCTAACAGCCGACTACACTCGACTTTTTTCTTGTAACTATCCACCCCTCCTGAGACAGATCACGGGCCTTTTAAGCAACTGGTCGCACCTCCCCAACTCTTGGCTAGGCAAGATAGCAATAATAAAAATGACAGGAAAGACCGAGCAACCCTTAATAACCCAATAACTAACCACTACCTAACTCTCTGGGACTCCATAAAAAAAACAGACACAAGCTCCAATCCCCACATAATCCCCTCCTTTCTTTTCTTAGGAACCCGGCATTTTACCCTGCTTGGGACTCCCCCCCTCTTTCCGAACTTGGGCAAGCCTAAGGCTGCTGAGGCTGCATAACCTTGTCAGTTCCACCTCATTCCTCACCTTCTCCACCCTCCAAGAGTCCCACCACCTCCCGGCCTCCGAAATATTCAGATATCTCCAGATCAAAAAATTTTACTCTCAGTACTGCACTAATATCTCTAATCTTGATCAGTCCACTGAGTTCGAATCCATATGCAGAAGGGACCCCCACACGAGGGGCCTAATTTCTAAACTCTACATCCAACTGTCCCAACATCCTGACCTGGGTGGCCCTTCATATATGCACAAATGGGAACATGACATTGGCCATTGTCTTGACATTGATGATTGGTCAGCAATCTGGGCAGCCACCAAAAGTTCTTCCCCTAGTGTGTTGGCTATCGAGACAAATTACAAGTTCTTTCACGTTGGTACCTAGTCCCCTCCAGGATAGCCAAATATGTCCTGTCCTACTTTCTCAATTGCTTCAGAGGCTGTCCTGAACCAGGCACACATTACCACACCTGGTGGTTATGCCCCAGGGTACAAACATTCTGGAAAGAAATATTTAGCATGGCCTCTCAACTCATTGGAGCCCCCCTTGCACTAGACCCGACCCTAGCCCTCCTTAGTAGAAAACTGGATGAGTTATCCCGTACTCAATTTAAGCTAATCCTATCCCTTCTAACAGCAGCTAGACAAACAATAGCCAAATTCTGGAAAACCCCCAACCTACTCATAGCAGAGGCCAAAAGCAGAATGACAAGATTCTTAGTACATGCTAAAATGGAAGCAATCAACACAGAACATTCTCCAAAATTTGAACGCATCTGGTCCCCCTGGATAAAATATTTTCTCCCTCCCACCTTCGACCTTGAGACCCTTCATCCGTGGTGACGCATGATCTCTCTCCCTTGCTCTCTCGATCCCCTTACTCCTCTAGGTATTTCACGGTAGAGCGGGGCGGGGATCCAGACCCACCAGGCGAACTCTAACTTCACCTTCCTCTCCTCCTTCTTCTTCCTCTTCCTCCTCCTCATCTTCCTCTCTTCTCTCTAGCCTCAACGTATCCTTTTGTCTTTACATCTTCTAATATCTTTCTTTCCCTTATCTATCTCTCTCCTAACTCTTCTCCTACTTACTCTCTCCCTAGTTTTCTTACCTCTCCCCACCATTTCCTTACAGGGGTTTTGTTGCCCTGGATCAACATACCAAGCTTCAATTATCTAGCGGGTATGACATATTGAGTCAAAGACTAGTTATGGACCCGCATATCATGGTACTACTTGGTTTAACCTGACCTCTCGCTTAGGACTTCCCTCTCCAAGCACAGTATGCTCCCACTGGGGTGCTTGGACAGGCCAGTCCCTCTTAACAACCCAAGCATACCATACTCTTATCTAAGGATGAGGATGGTACTGCGCAGCCTATACCAGTGTGTAAGTAAAAGAACCTTGCCCCTAGTGGTTCTAGGATGTATTGCCACACTATTTCACTGTTAGTAGTTAAATAGGTAAAAAACAAAGTGTACAATGCACCTTGCTGATTTTGCCTGGGCGATACTAGACAGGTGTATACATACTCATGATAATAAAACAAGGATATAATATATATATAATAATACCGAGATAAAAAGAAGTAAATGCAAAATTCAATAAAATCTGAATGTCTGTGATATTGTGATAAGATAAATAAATTGTAGCAAGATTGTGAATAAAAATAAAAATAAATATCAAGTGGAAAATCAAATATAGTCCTTTATAATAGAGTGGTAAAAGTGACAAATGAG
>BLSH010510181.1:91204-111218 GCA_018402905.1 Glandirana rugosa
GGTCGTCTAACTGTCGGAACCAAGAGAATGAAACCCGACACATTTTCCCCACACAGAGAAGGGAGGTTAGTCTATAGTCTCGAGAGGGGTGACTCGAGACGTCTCACATTGGAGTCCAGAGACGGGGGAAAAAAGTCTTGTGTTCGATATTTAAAAACGTGAAACGTACCGACATCTCTTCTCTTCCGACTTCTATTTATCCACGTTAATACAGCCTCCTAACCAAAGTCGAGACACATATTGGACTCCGGTCAGTGAGGTGACCCATTTACATTCCCAAATGTTGGTGAAATTGGAGGTGTATTACATGTGCTGACACTATCCTGTTTGTGAGTATCCCATTTTGAGTAATACCAGCTCTCCTCTTGAGGTGAAAACAGTAGGGATCATAGGTTTTTAAGGCTATCCAAGCAAGGTGTTGACCGCTGTGCCGGGGATTTGTTGATGACCATGCTGTGTTAACCTCCTATGATGTGGAGGTTAAAGTGGTTGTAAACCCTTACATTTACCCAGTGGAGTGACTGGCCTCAGGTTATACACAGAGCTGAAACCAATCCTCCGACATAATTGCACCTATTTATCTTCAGCCTTCTCTTCTCTACAGCCATGCAAAGTGCAAAAATTTATAGCTTGTGTTCTGAAAAAAGGGGGCAGAGACCTGAGGTTACACTCTGCAGAGCTCAGTGGGGAGAGCTCTGATATCTGATTGGAGGGAAGAGACACACCCCTTTTACACAGCCCAAAGTAAGAGAACCAAGGCTGTCAATCTGCTGGAGGGCCCACCCCGTCACCTTTTTTCTCTTGGTGTCAGGAAAACTTTCCAGAAGTGACTCATGTTTATAGCAGAGGAACACACTATAGAGGGATATGCTTTGTTCATATTTCACATCTGAGGTTTACAACCACTTTATCCCTTTGGTAAGCACTTTCTGTTGGTGGTGGTGACCTTTCACTCAGAGGTCCAGTTTCTAACAAGAGATCACTGCAGTGGTGTGACAGCAGTAGATGGATTTTCTTTAACAATATTGCTTTCATTTTTTGTGTTTATATAAGGATTTTTATGAGCTGTTTCGCACTTTTTGTACCTTGCAATAATTAGAGTTATATGAAGTGACATGCCTTCTAGAAGCCCCCATATCCACTGAGGAGGTTTTAGACGCAATCAAGCACCTTAAAATGAACAAACGCCCAGGCCCAGATGGATATTCCGCTCTTTACTATAAAACATTCCCAGACCTACTGGCCCCTATCCTAACCAGAGCCTTCAACTCTATCCTACAAGGTCGACAATTCACCGGCGAATCCCTAATCGCGACTATTGCCATGATTCCCAAGCCTCGCACTGACGATACTCTTTGTTCCAATTACAGGCCAATTTCACTGCTGAACACTGATATCAAGCTACTAGCCAAAATTCTGGCTACACGCCTCAACAGTGTAATTGGCAAACTTATTCACCGCGACCAAACCGGATTCATACCTCTTCGTCAAGCAGACGACAATATCCGCCGGGTGATCCTCCTGGCACACGCAGCTAAAAGTCGCCGCATCCCAGCTTGCTTTTTATCCCTCGATATTAAAAAAGCATTTGATACGGTCTCCTGGCCATACTTGCAATACGCTCTCCAAAAATGGGGTTTTGGTCCCCACTTCTTACAATGTTACATAGTTACATAGTCAGTGAGGTTGAAAAAAGACACAAGTCCATCAAGTCCAACCTATGTGTGTGCTTTTATGTCAGTATTACATTGTATATCCCTCAATGCTGTGGTCCCTTAGGTGTGCATCTAGTAGTTTTTTGAATTTATCTATACTCTCAGCAGAAACCACTGCTTGTGGAAGAGAATTCCACATTCTCACTGCTCTTACCGTAAAGAAACCTCTATGAATTTTAAGGTTAAACCGCCTTTCCTCTATTCTTAGTGAATGGCCGCGTGTCTTGTGTACTCCCTTGCACTGAATAGTTTTGTCCCTATAGTGGGGTCACCAGTGCAGTATTTGTACATTAAAATCATATCCCCTCTCAAGCGTCTCTTCTTCTCTGAACCCTTTCCAATACCTGGACATCCTTCCTGTGGACTGGTGCCCAGAACTGGACGGCATACTCCAGGTGCGGCCTTACCAGAGACTTTTATAGTGGGAGAATTATTGATTTATCCCTGAAGTTAATCCCTTTCTTGATGCATGCCAACACTTTGTTTGCTTTGCTTGCAGCAGCTTGGCATTGCATGCCACTGCTGAGCCTGTTCTCTACTAGGACCCCTAGGTCTTTTTCCATCCTAGTTTCCCCCAGGGGCTCTCTCCCTAGTGAGTAGTTTGCGTTCATGTTCTTGGTACCCGAATGCATTATCTTACATTTTTCTATGTTAAATCTCATTTGCCATTTTTCTGCCCACCCCATTAATTTATTCAGATCTTCTTGCAAGTTTTCCACATCCTGTGGAGAGTTTATTGCCCTGCTTATTGATAATAATCCAAAACTCAGCGCCAGCCCCTGAATTCAAATGAAACAAATCATACCAATCAATACCGTTCATAAAGTGCAAATAGTGCTCATGACCAAACTAAATTAGACAATAATAACACTTAACTTGTGTATAAACAAATCATATAATTTTCTTGTGCTGATATAACTCAGACAGGGCGGCTGCTGTAACTCAGGTTGAAACCTGCTAGTAATAGGTGTGCAAAATTATCAGCGCCAGCCCTTGCATTAATTTAAAAGTCCATCAAAGTTCATGAATAAAGTGCAAATAGTAATCTTGAATAAAGTGCTCCACATAAGTGTTCAAAAAGTGCTTCAAAGGTGCTCAAATTGAATATCCAAGTGACATGGTGAATGGTGATACGTGACCCCCTATATAGACCGCACTCACCAGATGCTGTTGATCCACTGCTTTTCAGTCAGTGGATCACAAAAGGCTGTAGGGGGTGTAGATCCAATCTGGACCAAATATTGGAAATCCGGAGCCTCAGGTACTCATAAAAGATAATAGAAGAAATCCATAGTGCAAACTGCACCCCATACTACCTTCCACACATTTACTGTTTGTTTCGATGCTTTCTTACTTGATGGATTTTGTAAGTAGATTTTAATATTTGCGCAATAAATCTATATATTAGCAGTTTGCACTATGGATTTTTTCTATTATCTTTTATGAGTACCTGAGGCTCCGGATTTCCAATATTTGGTCCAGATTGGATCTACACCCCCTACAGCCTTTTGTGATCCACTGACTGAAAAGCAGTGGATCAACAGCATCTGGTGAGTGCGGTCTATATAGGGGGTCACGTATCACCATTCACCATGTCACTTGGATATTCAATTTGAGCACCTTTGAAGCACTTTTTGAACACTTATGTGGAGCACTTTATTCAAGATTACTATTTGCACTTTATTCATGAACTTTGATGGACTTTTAAATTAATGCAAGGGCTGGCGCTGATAATTTTGCACACTTATTGCCCTGCTTATCTTGGTATCGTCCGCAAATATTGAGATTGAGCTCTTCACCCCATCCTCCAAATCATTTATGAATAAATTGAAAAGGATTGGTCCCAGGACAGAACCTTGGGGAACCCCACTTTCTACACCAGACCATTCTGAGTACTGCCCATTTATCACCACCCTCTGGACTCTCCCCTGCAGCCAATTTTCAATCCAGGTGCTCACCCTTTGATCCATGTTGAGGGATCTTAGTTTGTACAGTAAACGTTTAAGGGGAACTGTATCAAATGCTTTTGCAAAGTCCAGATACACCATGTCTACAGGCCTTCCTTTATCTAGGTGGCAGCTCACCTCCTCATAGAAGGTTAATAGATTGGTTTGGCAAGAATGATTCTTCATGAAACCATGTTGATTACCACTAATGATACCGTTCTCGTTACAATAATCATGTATATAATCCCTTATTATTCCCTCCAAGAGCTTGCAAATTATTGATGTTAAGCTAACTGGTCTGTAGTTCCCAGGGATATATCTTGGTCCTTTTTTATATATTGGTACCACATTGGCTTTCCTCCAGTCAGCTGGTATCATACCAGTCAGAAAACTGCTCTTAAAGATTAGGTACAAGGGTCTGTGTCTTTCATGTTCAATCTTAGCTGCTCTGATTGCCCCTTTGCATTCCTTTTTGCGTGTTTTGTAGTACTAAAAATCTGACTGAGACTCCTCCTCCTTGTATTTTTTGAAGGCCTTCTTTTTTGCTTTTATGCGTGCCTTTATGTCGGAGTTAAGCCATCCTGGTCTTTGATTAGCTCTTTTAACCACTTACCAACCGGAAGGTTTTGCAGCTTTAGGACCAGAGCACTTTTTGCGATTCGGCACTGCGTCGCTTTAACTGACAATTGCGCGGTCGTGCGACATTGTACCCAAACAAAATTTGCGTCCTTTTTTCCCCACAAATAGAGCTTTCTTTTGGTGGTATTTGATCGCCTCTGCGTCATTTCTTATCGCCGCTATAAACAAAAGAAGAGCGACCATTTTGCAAAAAAACCCTAATTTCTTACTTTTTGCTAAAATTCAAATCCAAAAAAAAAATATAAAAAAACATTTTTTTTCACCGTTTTTGGCCGATTTATATAATTCCTCATATTTGCGATAAAAAAAATTGCAATCAGCGTTTATTGATTGGTTTGCGCAAAAGTGGCCGCGTTTACGGATGGTGAGAATTCATTTCTGGGGTTTTTATTTTTTTTTTATTTTTTACTAGTAATGGCGGCGATCTGCGATTTTTAGCGGTACTGCGATATTGGGGGGGACATGTCGGACCATTTTGATACTTTTTTGGGACCAATGACATTTATTCAGCGATCAGAAATTTAAATGTCCACTGATTACTGTATAAATGTCATTGGCAGTGAAGGGGTTAACCTGCAGGGGGCGATCTAGGGGTTAATAGTGTTCCCTGGGTGTGTTCTTACTGTGGGGGGGTTGGGCTAACATGGGCATGAGAGATCTAACTGATCCCAGTGACAGGGATCAGTAGATCTCTCATGCCCCACTGACAGGGCGGGGAACCGCCGTGTTTACATCGGCGGTTCCCCGTTCTTTGCCCTGTAGCCGCTCATCGCGGCTCACCGGCGGACATCGGGTCCGCCCGAGCCGCGGGCACACTCCTCAGGAGTGCGGCGGGTGCGGGCGCGCGCCCCCTGGTGGCCAAAATGCGAATCGCCGTTTATTTACGGCAATTCGCGCAGGGCTCCCCGACTGCCGCCGTGAAAAGACGGCGCGCGGTCGGGAAGCAGTTAATTTTATTTCCTGTTGGGATACACTGGCTAATACCTTTGTTTAGTGTGTTCTTGAAACACTCCCATTTTTCCTCCGCATTCATTGTTCCTAGATTTTTATCCCAGTTAACAACTTCCAGCAAGGAGCGTAGTTTCTGGAAGTTGACTCTTTTAAAATTCAGTGTCTTTGCATTCCCCTTGCGTTTCCTATTTGTGTAATTTATGCTAAAACTAATTGTCCTGTGATCGCTATTTCCTAGATTGCCCCTTACTTCCACGTCTGTGATCAGGTCTGTGTTGTTAGTAATCAGAAGGTCCAATAATGCTTTTTCTCTTGTTGGTACATTTACCATCTGACCCATGAAATTATCCTGCAGGACATTTCGGAAATGGCGAGCCTTAGCTAAACGTGCAGTACCTTCCTCCCAGTCAATATCTGGATAATTAAAATCTCCCATTATAATAACACTTCCCCTCCTCCCTCTGATTAGGGATCTCATCCCTCTACAATAAGCCACAAGCATAAGTTAGATATTCAGGTTACAAATCAGCACTATTCTCAGTCGAGAATAGGTACAAGACAAGGGTGTCCCCTCTCCCCCCTACTTTTTGCCCTCCTCATCAAACCTCTCGCACTCCTAATCAGAGATAATCAGAGATAATCCGACCATCACTGGTATCGCCCTTGGCAGTTATGAACACAAACTCTGTCTTTTTGCGGACTATATATTACTATTTCTCTCTTCCCCCCTTATTTCTGGTCCTAACCTCCTACCAGTTCTTGGCATATTCGCGGCTGTCTCAGGCCTTGTGGTAAACCTCAAGAAATGTCAAGCCCTGAATATCTCCATCTCTCGCGAGGAGCTACAGGCAGCTAAGGATGCCCTCTCATTCCCCTGGGCGGTCTCCTCTTTACCTTATTTAGGTATTAAGCTAACAGCCGACTACACTCACCTTTTTTCTTGTTACTAACCACCCCTCCTGAGACAGATCACGGGCCTTTTAAGCAACTGGTCGCACTTCCTCAACTCTTGGCTAGGCAAGATAGCAATAATAAAAATTTACAGTCTTGTCCAAGCTACTCTACCTTTTTAGGGTGTTACCGGTTCCGGTCCCCACATATTTCCTTCGCCTAACCCAGAAGCTAGCATCTAAATTTGTCTGGGGGACAGTCAAACCCAGAGTACCCAGATGGACACTACTCCTTCCTAAGCTTCTAGGGGGCCTAGGCATGCCCAACTTTGCAAATTACTATAGGGCAGCGCAAATAGCCAGCCTCCCCAAGTACCACGCAACCCAGGAAATTCCCCTCCCCTGGGTAGCAGTGGAATCGGTTGATATGGACCCACTCTCCGACGCTAATCTACTCTGGCTAAACAGGAAAGACCGAGCAACCTTTAATAACCCAATAACTAACCACTACCTAACTCTCTGGGACTCCATAAAAAAACAGACACAAGCTCCAATCCCCACATAATCCCCTCCTTTCTTTTCTTAGGAACCCGGCATTTTACCCCGCTTGGGACTCCCCCCCTCTTTCCGAACTTGGGCAAGCCTAGGGCTGCTGAGGCTGCATAACCTTGTCAGTTCCACCTCATTCCTCACCTTCTCCACCCTTCAAGAGTCCCACCACCTCCCGGCCTCCGAAATATTCAGATATCTCCAGATCAAAAATTTTTACTCTCAGTATTGCACTATTATCTCTAACCTTGATCAGTCCACCGAGTGTGAATCCATATGCAGAAGGGACCCCCCACACTAGGGGCCTAATTTCTAAACTCTATATCCAACTGTCCCAACATCCTGACCCGGGTGGCCCTTCATATATGCACAAATGGGAACATGACATCGGCCATTGTCTTGACATTGATGATTGGTCAGCAATCTGGGCAGCCACCAAAAGTTCTTCCCCTAGTGTGTTGGCTATCAAGACAAATTACAAGGTTCTTTCACGTTGGTACCTAGTCCCCTCCAGGATAGCAAAATATGTCCTGCCCTACTCTCCTAATTGCTTCAGAGGCTGTCCTGAACCAGGCACACATTACCACACCTGATGGTTATGCCCCAGGGTACAAACGTTCTGGAAAGAAATATTTAGCATGGCCTCTCAAATCATTGGAGCCCCCCTTGCACTAGACCCGACCCTAGCCCTCCTTAGTAGAATACCGGATGAGTTATCCCATACTCAATTTAAGCTAATCCTATACCTTCTAATAGCAGCTAGACAAACAATAGCCAAATTCTGGAAAACCCCCAACCTACTCATAGCAGAGACCAAACGCAGAATGACAAGATTATTAGTACATGTTAAAATGGAAGCAATCAACACAGAACATTCTCCAAAATTCGAACGCATCTGGTCCCCCTGGATAAAACATTTTCTCCCTCCCACCTTTGACCTTGAGACCCTTCGTCCGTGGTGACGTATGATCTCTCTCCCTTGCTCCCTCAATCCCCTTACTCCTCTAGGTATTTCACAGTAGAGCGGGGCGGGAATTCGGACCCACCAGGCGAACTCTAACTTCACCTTGCTCTCCTCCTCCTTCTTCCTTTTCCTCCTCCTCTCTTCTCTCTAGCCTCAACGTATCCTTTTGTCTTTACATCTGCTAATATCTTTCTTTCCCTTATCTATCTCTCTCCTAACTCTTCTCCTACTTACTCTCTCCCTAGTTTTCTTACCTCTCCCCACCACTTCTTGCATAGCTACATCCGAGTTTGAATGTTTTGACTTAGATCATTCCACCTTACCTAGTCGTATTGAACATTCTTGTTGCCACACCTAAACCTCATTTAACAATGTACTGATCCTATTGTCTTTGTTTTTTTTTTATATATACTCACTCTGTAACCTCTTTGAAACCTCAATAAAATCTTTTGAACAAGAAGTGACATGCATAACAGCACTTTTTTTTTTTAACATATTTTATTGAAATTTTCCAAAATGTACAAAAATACATAATCAAGTATTGAGGCAGAGAAAAATTACATCTGAAGGAATACAACAAAATACAGCGGTGTAAATTATTTTAGCATAAAGGAAGGCACAACCGATGATCCACTGGGAGTAAGAGATGCGGTAAACATGGGTGTGGCAGTTCAACTGTAACGCATTTTGCTTGCTGTATCCAGAAAGCATTATGAGAGGGGGATGTAGCTTTAAAAGAAGGAGTTAGAGTACAATACCATGACCTTAGATTTAATGAATAAAAATACCTAAGGGGAGGTAAAGGGGGGGAACATCAAGGGGAGGACGTTGGGGAATACAATTGCTGGAGGTTTTAATCTCAAATTTTAAGTTTGCCCAATGAGTTGGATAAATCTGCTTTTAAATACCATTCCGATAGTCTGAAAGGGGCCATAAAGGCATTCATCTCCAATGGATTGAGGGAGTACATTATAAATTTCCTCCATCTCGCAAAGAACTTTTTTACCCGGGGAAATTTCGTATTAATGGTGTCTTGCTTTTCCAAGAAAAGCAGAGAGAGAGAAGGGTGTGTTTAACTTGGCCTATACCAGGTGGTGACTGCTGGATCCAGGAGTGCATGATGGAGCATCTTGCCGCCAAGAGGCATAGATGAGCCCAGTCAGAACATGTGGAGGATGAGGCACGTAGTGGGGTGTCCGGTGGATTCCTTCTGAAGAGACATAATATAGTGTCTTTTGGTAGATTATTGCTACTAACTTTACCAATGAATGTCAGAATTTTGTCCCAGAAGCGTGTAATGAAAGGGCATAACCAGAGTCTGTGGTATAGAGTTGGCTTATGGATGTGGCACCACGGGCAGATACCATGTTTTGGCGCCCCTGGGGAAAAAAACCATAGGAAGATATGCTCTATGTGCCAGCTTAACCACTTCAGCCCCGGAAGGATTTCCTGCTTTAGGACCGGAGCCCTTTTTGCGATTCGGCACTGCGTCGCTTTAACTGACAATTGCGCGGTCGTGCGGCTTTGTACCCAAACAAAATTTGCGTCCTTTTTTTCCCACAAATAGAGCTTTCTTTTGGTGGTATTTGATCCCCTCTGCGTCATTTCTGATCGCCGCTATAAACAAAAGAAGAGTGACAATTTTGCAAAAAAACCCAAATTTCTTACTTTTTGCTAAAATACAAATCCAAAAAAAATATATAAAAAAACATTTTTTTTCACCGTTTTTGGCCGATTTATATTCTTCCTCATATTTGCGATAAAAAAAATTGCAATCAGCGTTTATTGATTGGTTTGCGCAAAAGTGGTCGCGTTTACAGATGATGAGAATTCATTTTTGGTTTTTTTTTTTTACTAGTAATGGCGGCGATCTGCGATTTTTAGCGGTACTGCGATATTTCAGCGGACATGTCGGACTATTTTGACACTTTTTTGGGACCATTGGCATTTATACAGCGATCAGTGCTATAAAAATGCACTGATTACTGTGTAAATGCCATTGGCAGTGAAGGGGTTAACCTGCAGGGGGCACTCTAAGGGTTAAGTATGTTCCCTGGGCGTGTTCTAACTGTAGGGGGACTGCACTATCTGGGGAAGGGAAGTGGTCACAGCCTTCGTATACAGGAAGGCTGTGATCACAGCCCTTCCCCCTTCACACAGAGCGGAGGTCCGTGTTTACTTACACGGACCTCCGTTCCTCCGCTCGGGGGGGCCATCGCGGGTAGCCGGCGGCAATCGAAGCCGGCGCACCCGCTCCCTGGCCCTCCCCGAACACAGTGAGCGCGCGTCATATGACGGCGATTTGCGCTCACGAGCCACCTTGCCGCCGTCAATTGCCGATCGGCGGTCGGCAAGGGGTTAAATTGCGTTTCCCTCCAGGTTTCTGCCGTCACTAGAGAACATATCTTTTTGTAGCCAAGAAGGATTTGTTTGGGTGCTTGGGAGTTGTCGAGTGCCAAGCTCCAGGGGCGAAACTGTTGGGTTGCATATTTGGAAGCTTGGTGTTGGATCAGGTATCCATATATTTGGGATATGGAATAGTTACCATTTGAAAGTAGGTTGTCGATAAAGGAGGTAGCACAGGGGTTTTGGTGATTGCCTAAACATGATCGTGTGTAAGATTTGACTTGCAAATAATGAAAACAATGAGCAGGTGGTAGGGCAAATTCGCCCTTGAGGTCTAGAAATGTTTTGAAATTTCTGTGGCCCGGGTTTAACAATTGGGAGACCTGTGTCAGTCCCCTGGCCGCCCAAGTGGTGAAAGCTTGTGAATCGACTGAGGGGGGGAACATGGGATTCCCCGAGATGGGAAGGAAGGGGGAGATCGAGGAGGGGAGATGAAGCAGCTTCCTTGTTTCCCTCCAGGCCAGGATGGTATCCCTGAGAACTATATTATGTTTTATGTGGGGTGGGAGGGAAGTTACCTT
Organism: Glandirana rugosa; assembly: GCA_018402905.1. NCBI lineage: Eukaryota > Metazoa > Chordata > Amphibia > Anura > Ranidae > Glandirana > Glandirana rugosa. Next base: position 101,786 of record BLSH010510181.1, read on the forward strand.
GGCATGTAGAATGGCAGACAAGTTATATGGGGTAACGATTTCTTTCTCCAGACCAAAATTGGAGTAGGTGGACTTGCCCGCAATCCAGTCAAGGCCATTTCTCAGTAGGCAGGCCAAATTGTAGAGCCTTAGGTTGGGCAGGCCTGCCCCACCCACGCTCTTCGGGAGGCACAGTTTTTGTAAGGCAATTCTGGGTCTTTTGCCCCTCCAGATAAATGAAGCGAAAGCTGAATGAAGTTTTTGCACATCCTTGTGCTTGAGGAGGAGAGGTAGTGTTTGAAGGGGGTATAGTAGTCTAGCAAACGGGATCATTTTGATGAGATGGCATCTCCCGAAGAGCGAGAGGGGGAGAGACCGCCAGGCACTGAGGTCTTTTGTGATTTTTGATATAAGTTGTGGGTAGTTTAGGGAATAGAGAGAGGATGGGTCCCTGCCTATAAAAATGCCCAGATATTTAATCTGCCCCTGTGCAATCAAGAAGGGGGAGGAGGATCTCCAAGACTCCACTTTGCGTAAGTTGAGGGGCAGTACCTCACTTTTGTCAAAGTTAATTCTCATGCCTGCACACTCCCTAAACATGTGAAGGGTGTGTTTGAGGTAGTGAAAGTCTTTGGGAGGGTCTGAGGAAAATAGGACTATGTCATCGGCAAAAAGGGCCGAGCGGCATACCTCATTGCCCATAGTCAATGATGGAGGTGTAAACTAGCAAAAGTGTCTCTGGGGTAAAGTCTGCTGTCAATTTGTAAAAGTCAGATGACAGACTGTCCGGGCCTGGTGCTTTGTTTACAGCTAGTGATTTGATGGTGGATTGGATTTCTGGGAGAGTAATGGGTGCATTTAGAGTCTCAAGTTGGGCGGGGGTGATAGTGGGAATGTGGGCTGTGGATAGCAATGCAGCCTCTTGGTTTGTGTCGACTTGGTCTTCCACATATAGGGCCTTGTAGTAGCTTGTCAAGATGTTTTTTATTCGGGATGGATCTGAAACAACGTTACCCAGTGGGTAACCTCAATGCTGGAATATGGGTTGGGGTAAATTTGCCTGATACCATTTGAACAGCACTTTATTGATCAGGAACTGACACCCTTGTGAATTGTTGCATAATAGCACTTTATTATTTAATGAATTACTGCACAATAAGCACTTTATGTTATATTGGTCATTCTGTTCAAAGGATGGGTTCACCTTTAGTAACATGTTACATGTTACAACCGTATGTATGGTGTAACATGTTACATGTTAATAATGCAGCAGCCCCCTTCACCCCCCTGATCCCCCATTGTGACAGCAACCATTAGCTGTTAGGGTATACCTTGACAACCAACAATGACCATGTGACTGATGGCATCCTAACAACCAATTACATCAGCAATTGCTAGGAAACAGGTGCCCAGCCAGCATAGCATCTTTGGTTGCATGGAGGCAAGAAGATACTTGCATTGTAGCAAAGAAACATGCTTTCAACCTAAATATTAGGAACTTGTCATTATGTGGCCATAGTTATCTTGCCACTAAATTAATGACTTTGAAGGACTGCAGCTGAAGATACACTTCAGTGGGAAAACACTGTTTTTATTTTACCAGTTCACCGCCATATGTCGCAGGGGAACAACATTGTACAGATGCATGGCTTCATGGGCAGGTTAAGGACATTCCCCAGGCATGGAATTCTGCATTTTTGTTGCTTTTTAAGCATTATTAGCATGATTCTCTGCTCCAAAAATATTGTATTTATTTATTTATTTTGCTTTTCTACAGGTTCGCAATACCCAGCCCTCTATGCCATTTGTTTGTCAATGCCTCACCTATGGGCCATTGGATTTGGCACATGTACTTTAGTAATGTTCAGAACTCCTACCCTGACAAAATCCAAACACATTAAACTCATCACTAGTTTAAGTGGTTCTAAAGGCAGAAGGTTTTGGGTGCAGCGCCCCCCCCCCCAGCCCCCCTTATACTTACCTGAGCCCAATATTGATCCAGCGATATGCAACAGAGCAGCTGCTCTCCAGTCTCTCTCTTACCTCATTGTCGCACACTTTTGTGGGAGCAATTGGCTCCTGCTGCTGTCAATCACACCCAGTGAGCCAATGAGGAAAGAGCAGGGGATGTGCTGAGCCATGCTCTTTGTGTGAATGGACAATGTCCATTCACAGGAGCACAATTCATGAGTGAGCCTGCTTGAGTGCCCCCATAGCAAGATGCTTGCTATTGGGGGCACTCAGCAGTGGGGAGAAGCCAGGACTACTAAGGGGGGACCCAAAAACAAGATAATCTGGGCTGCTCTGTGCAAAAACATTGCACAGAGCAGGTAAGTATAACATGTTTGTATTTTTTTTCTTTTATTAAAACCTTGCCATACATTTCAATTGAGTAAATTGGGTTTAAGCATTAAAGTCTTTGGCCTGCATATGCTACTCTTTATGAAGAGAAATTAATGATTATTTAATTTGCCATTCAGAGGTGAAGTATCCTGGTGAACAACAAGCAGTAGAATTATACATGTACTGTAAAGTCTCTGACTCCTTAGGAATCAACTTAGTGATTGATTGCACATGGGTCCTTTTTTGAAACATCTGTTTGACTTCCTGTAGTTAGTGAAGTAAAGTTTCAGTGACACAGGTCTTTTAAAAGCAGCACAATGCTTTTCATTTATCAGGGTAGAGTACTTTTCTTCTCCTGCCAGACACCAAAAGCTGAATATTTTATTTTCAGTATGTCACTTTAATCTAGAAATGATCACTAAAATACCCCGGACTGTTTTGAATAATCACCTTAGACATTTATCTATTAAATGAGGTCTACTTTATTTTTCAGATTTATTTTAGAAATGGGCTTTGTTCTCAAAATAACAAAATAAATCTTGATATCACGATTCAAAGATGGTCTCTTTGTATCAATAATGGGATAATGAAGTGCCGGAGATCATAAAAATGTGGCCGCACTTTAATCATTTTATGAAGCTTTTGTGAGAACGGAAGAATTATAGATCATTCAACAACATAGCAGATTTACTTCAGTTTTTGCAGAAGAAAGATTTATGATGATATACAACAACACTTTTTGTTAGCAACAATATCACTATAGGTGAAAGGAAAACTGTGGGGGTGATGAAAGATGTAAAGATTAATTTTATTTGGTTTGCTAGGTCTGGCTGCCTAAATGATGCGTTTTTATATTTTAATTTCTAGGGATACCTTTTATAGATGTTACATAATGATCATGTTTCCATCAAAGTGGAGTGATTAGATGGAAAGCAATCAAAAACAAAATAAAAAGGAAAATAAGCCTAAACAATGCATTACATAATAGATTTAATCTACAAGGCTCGCATACCAGCAAAAAGATCTTTAGTTTCAAACAATTGACAGTTATTTTCAACTCAGTTTATTGAGATGTGAAAATGACATGCACATGACCAAAATAAAGATCCTTGTGTTTGTGTTAAAGCTTTGTAAACTGAGTCATTATACCCTACTTAGGCAGGCCATAGATTATGCAAATGTCTTTCCTTCCCTAATGGGTGGAAGGAAAGAAAACTGCATGGACTGTGTTTATGGGGATATCCTTCCCGCAGAACTTTTGTGTTTTTCTGGGGGGGGGGGGCGCCTTCCCTGTCAACAGAACACAATGATTATAGTAGCAATAGAAAGGGGAGACAGAGGTATATGGGGATTTTGGCGTGCCTCGTGAATATGGTATATAGTTCAGAAAGAATGTTTTTTTTATTATATATTTATATAATATTATATAATTTAAAATCTAAAGATACAATGTAAAAAAATCTAGGTAGATACTGCCAAGTTTTGTAATACAACTGATAGAGCACAAGGTGATGGTAGGATCAACGTGTTTTGCCCAAAACAGGCTTCTTCAGGATCTAATTGATATTCACAATGTATCAACTCAGAATAGGGAATAGTATGGAGAAATAGATGGGAGAGTTTTAGTTCAAACAATCATGCCAACCAGATGGTACATATTCCACTGCAGGAAAATATATAATAACTTTAGCGTTGCAAGAGGGGGAGAACCAATTTAAACACTATATAACAGAATACTGTGAAGCAGGAGGATGGTGGTCATGATCTCAGATGGAAGCCCCACCTGCCATCTGCATGAGTCCACAGAAACAAGCCACCAGCCCTACATGTAGCCAAAGTAGCAGAAAATACAGCGGGAACAGCCTCAAAATATTTCACCATTTTCTGACTTTGGAGGACCTCTCACATGGCTGCAGATCACTTGCCCAGCTACATCTGCTTTATAAGGTGTGGTTTCCTTGAGCTGCTGAGGTGTGCTCAGGAACCCAGACAGTTGTGGGAAACAGAGTTAAAAGGGGCCTGCACCCGCATCTGAGCATAGTGAGTAAATGGGCATTCTGCTACAGTGCATTTCCATTTACTGCAAGTATTGATATCTAAAATATAGCTCAGTGGTCTCTTTGGGTGTCACTTTAATATTTTGCGATGGAACAGACCCATGTCCTATCAAAAAAGTGCACAGCACATGAGGGTAAAAAACTTTTGCAATAACATTTTTTACCAGAATGCTATACTTACAAACTATATGCATTATATCATGCATCCAATATATTCTATGAACCTCATAGCTTCAACCTGCATCCCCTGTTTTCTATACACATATTTTTTCATTTGTGTTCAGTGTCAGGTATTATCAATAAAAATAGTACATGCTGTATTGGTGATTTATCCTGTAATTGAGTTATGTTCTGCAATCATTCTACAAAGATGCTCATTGCCCTGTCTCACATATGGAAGATTCAAAATCAGAATCAGAATCAGAAAAGGTTTATTGCCATGATCTGTAAACAAGGTTCACGGATTAGGAATTTGTCTTGGTGTTTTGGCGCAGAAGAAAAATAAAAAATACAAAAAAATAAAAAATACTAAGTAAAATACACGATAAATACAAAAGTAATCACAAGATTTACAGGGTTGGATAAGATAACTGTACAGGCTATTTAGACTGGGACATGTGCAAATGCAAATGCAAAATTTACAGTGTCGAAGTGTCAAGTGGCAAAGTACAAAAATTACAGTGTGTAAAGTGTGAAGTGTTAAGTGTTCATGAGTCCCACAGCAGATGGATAGAAACTGTTTTTGTGGCGGGAGGTTCTGGTCCGCATGGACCGTAGCCTCCTGCCTGAGGGGAGTGGCTGAAATAGTCCATGTCCAGGGAGAGAAGGGTCGGCTGTGATCCGACCTGCTCGTCCCCGAGTCCTGCAGACGTACAGGTCGTGGATGGATGGAAGGCTGCAGCCGATCACCTTCTCTGCAGAGCGCACAATGTGCTGCAGTCTCTGTCTGTCCCTGGATGTGGCTCCAGCGTACCACACGGTGATGGAGGAGGTGAGGATGGATTCGATGATGGCCGTGTAAAACTGCACCATCATCTGCACCGGCAGCTTTGCTTTCCTCAGCTGCCGTAGGAAGTACATCCTCTGCTGGGCCTTCTTGATGAGGGAGCCGATGGTGGGCTCCCACTTGAGGTCGTGGGTGATGGTGGTCCCGAGGAAACGGAAGGAGTCCACGGTGGTGACGGGTAGGTCTGTCAGGGCGAGGAGGGGCAGGGGGGCTGTGACTTTTCTGAAGTCCACGATCATCTCCACTGTCTTCTGGGCGTTGAGCTCCAGGTTGTTGGCACTGCACCAGGACACCAGCCGGCCCACCTCCCTCCTGTAGGCCGACTCATCACCGTCTGAGATGAGCCCGATGAGGGTGGTGTCGTCCGCAAACTTAATCAGTTTGACAGATTCATGGCCGGAGGTGCAGCAGTTGGTGTACAGGGAGAAGAGCAGAGGAGAAAGTACACAGCCCTGTGGAGCTCCTGTTCTGATGGTGGTGGTGTCCGAGACATTCTTCCCCAGCCGCACGCACTGCCTCCGGTCCGACAGGAAGTCAGTGATCCACCTGCAGGTGGAGTCAGGCACATTGATCTGGGAGAGCTTGTCCTGGAGCAAAGCAGGGAGGATGGTGTTGAAGGCAGAGCTGAAGTCCACAAACAGGATCCTGGTGTAGGTTCCCGGGGAGTCCAGATGCTGGAGGATGAAGTGGAGGGCCAGGTTGATGGCGTCGTCTACAGATCTGTTGGCTCTGTAGGCGAACTGCAGGGGGTCCAGGAGGGGGGAGGTGATGGACTTGAGGTAGGACAAAACCAGCCGCTCAAATGACTTCATGACTACAGACGTCAGCGCCACCGGCCTGTAGTCATTAAGTCCAGTGATCCGGGGCTTCTTGGGGACAGGGACGATGATGGAGGACTTGAAGCACGCTGGGACCTGGCAAGACTCCAGAGAGGTGTTAAAAATGTCTGTGAAGACAGGTGTCAGCTCATCAGCACAGTGTCTCAGTGTGGCAGGAGACACGCTGTCCGGCCCAGGTGCTTTGCGGGTCTTTTGTCTTTTAAATTGCCTCCACACATCCTGTTCTGAGACTGAAAGGGCAGCAGGGGAGGAGTGGGTGTCCAGGTTGGGCTGGGCTGGAGTTTCCTCTGTGGTGGTAGGGGTGGGGGAGGGGTGTGAAGTGTTAAAGCGAGCATAATGTGTGTTAAGTTGCTCAGCCAGTTTCCGGTCGTCAGCAGCGCGGGGGGCTCTCGGCTTGTAATTGGTAATGAGCTGGAGTCCCCTCCACACAGAAGCAGGGTCGTTGCCAGACTTAGCTCTTAACACCTCTCTGCTAAATCCATACTTCACCTGTCTGTAGCCGCCCCGATCCCCACTCCTGTGGGCTGCTTCCTTTTGCAGCCTTAGCTGCCTCAGTTTGGGTGTGAACCAGGGTTTGTCATTATTGTAGGTCACTTTGGTGCATGTAGGGATGATGCTGTCCTCACAGTGTCGGATGTATGTTGTTACAGTGTCTGTGTACTCGTCCAGACTATCTGTGGCAGCTCTAAACACCTCCCAGTCGGTAGTTTCCAGACACACATGTAGCTCCTCCACTGCCTCGCTGGTCCACCTCTTTGTAGTCCTCACTACAGGTTTGGAGAGCTTCAGCCTCTGCCTGTACGTGGGGATCAGATGAACCATGGCGTGGTCTGAAAAGCCCAGGGCAGCGCGGGCCATGGCGCGGAAGGCGTTGCTGACGGTATTGTAGCAGTGATCCAGCGTGTTCTGCTCTCTGGTCGGGCATTTGATAAACTGTCTGTACTTTGGCAGCTCATGGGTGAGATTTGCCTTGTTAAAATCCCCAAGGGTAATCAGCAAAGCGTCCGGAAAAGTCCACTCCACACTCAGTACCTGGTCTGCGAGTGCGCACTGCTAAATCTGCAGCGGAAGCTAAAAAAACTGGATATAGAGCATCAGAAGTGGTGGTTCTGATGTCTAAAAGCTCTTTACGGGTGTAAGAGCACGCGGACACACAATTAAAGCAAAAAAACAAGCAAAGCAAAGCGCTCCAAAACACCAGGGCATCCATCAGCGGCCCCATCTTGGTTGGTTGACTTATTTGTACATTTGTACACCAAATGTACAAATAAGCCCACTATACCTCACTCCTGGAGTGAAGGTGGAGATGTGGGGGTCCTTCTGGTCAGCTCTTGGCGCTCTTGTTGCTCTTGGTGCCTGACAGTGTTAGGAGTACAGGACAGTGCAGATCTTGTTGTCATGGAGGATCTTGGATTACAGTATATGCTACTGATGCCTGCTTGTGCTAGTCCAAGTCCATGACACTGCGATGGAGTTCTGTCTAGAGTTTGGGGGGAGAGGAGATTGTTAATCAACACAAAACTTCACTAAAAATACACCAAAAGCCTCCTGGAGTTACTATGTTTAGCTGAACAGCAGCACACATGGTAGGCTAGCAGAAAAGCATTCACTCTACTGCTGGGATATTGTGTGGGTGTGGGTTGCCCTGGGCTGTGGCCAGCTTTGGGTATGTACTCACTGCCCTGTGAAGCTGCACACTGCCCTTATCCTGAAAACCTTTCTCTGTTGTCTCCCAGGTTCAGTGCTGCCCCTGTCATTGCTCTTCTCTCATTGATATCACTGTAGTTTGACATTATTTGTTGCATGTTTTTATCTATTCTGATTGGTGTGTGCATTCATGTGACATCATAGATCAATGAACATATTTGCCAGCACAACCACGGGTCAGCAAGTATTTTCCAAAGCTTTTATTGAAGGATAATCACATCACAAAAGACCAAGTGCAAGTTTCAGAGCCGCAAAGGTCAGGCTCTGAAATGTTGCACTTGGCTCTTTGTGATGTGATCATTCTTCAATAAAAGCTTTGGACAATACTTGATGATCTTTGGTGTGCTGGAAAATATGTGCATTGATCTATGATGCCTCCAGTTGCGAGCTGGTAGTTGCTGTAGCACCCGTTACTTTTGAGCTTATTCCAGAAACGCATGCAATGGGACAACATGTGACATATCTCCTTACAAAAATGTTTTTTCCAGGAAATCAACAATACATAAAAAAATGAGAATTGAAAATATGCACAGAAATGGTTTAGTAATTTATTGGAACTAATCAGATTTCACAGTTTATTTTGGGGGAAATATTAACAAAATTGTGATTGGTTGCTCTTGGATACAACTGAAATTGTATGCTATTGTTTCTTTTCATCAGTTTAATGGATCAGCCATATAGCGTCTAATGATAATAAGTTATGGATTTAAATGTATCTATAGACCATTTTTTTGTGTGTTATGGATAGAATAGGGAAAGTTTAAAATGGGGGTCAGCAACAGGTCAATTAAGGTCTACCTGTCAATCACGGCCATGTTGGGGCAAGGTTGAGAACCATTACTCTGGATTTCGAAGGTCTGCATTTTATATGAAAAAATAAAAACGCCTGGACGATGTGGGTACACTACTACACATATGGTGGCTATGCCCCAAAATCCGACCCTTCTGGGCTAAGGTTAGAGAGATCACGGAGCAGGTCACTACCTTACAGATAGAGCTCTCACCAGCTCACTTAATACTTCACCATCTCCCAATCCCTACACACTCGTACTGCAAATCTCTCGCCATGCACATGGTTAACTCTGCGAAACTGTGCATACCAAGACACTGGAAGTCTCAGCATGTGCCAACAGTTTTGGAATGGTTCCAACGCATTAATAAAACAGCTGAAATGGAAGAACTGATTCACACAGCTAAAGACACACCTACCAAATATACCCGCACATGGGCATGTTGGCTACATTTTCTATCTACAGACAGATATAAGGAACTAACAAGACCCACCTCTTTGAACACGCTAATCTGAGGATATACCCCTCAGTAACTCTGGAACACACATACACCTATACTCCCTTATGCCTCGCCAACTCTCGGAAGGGAGGTAACCCCGACCCCAAACAGGGACAGAAGTCGGGGGCTCCTCCTCAACACTCAAGGATGACGACCCAATAGGATACAGCCACCATTAACACGAATCGATCCCACCGTTTTTACTAACCCTA
>BLSH010510182.1:0-10455 GCA_018402905.1 Glandirana rugosa
TCCTGGTGAAACCTTTCACCATGTTTGTCATTGACTGCACCTAGATATTTGAGAAAGAAGTCTAAGACCCCTTTCACATCGAGGCGCTTGAAAAATGTCCATAAACATTGGCCGTGACTCAAAAAAAAAAGATTGTGATGCTTTTGAAGTGCTTTTCGTGCACTTTTCAGGTGCTTTTGGAGCACTTCCCATTCATTTCAATGGAGAGGGGTGTTTTTGATGTGCTATTTTAATATCAATCATCTTTATATTTCAATGTTTTTATTAATTTTGCTTGAATAACAAAATATACAGGACATAATAAAAGAGAACAAAAAGGACAAGTTTGGTACATTTGTGGTTAAAATGAATCAGATAGCCAAAGATTATCAACCTTCTTGAAATGAGCAAAAATGGATTACATCAGAACTAATACATTGAATGCCACAGCAAAGCTGTCACGTTGCGAGGAGTGCCATTCCCCCACCCCACACACCCCTAACTGTGGGAACTAACTGTGTTCTGGGGAAGGGGGGGGGGGGGTGGCATCCATACCTCAACATATCTCAACATATCTCCATATACAGTCATGCCCGAAATTGTTGGCACCCCATAATTTTTTCCAGAAAATCAAGTTTTCTCACAGAAAAGTATTGCAGTATCACGTTTTGCTATACACGTGTTTATTCCCTTTGTGTGTATTGGAACAAAACAAAAAAGGGAGGAAAAAAAGCAAATTGTACATAATGTCACACAAAACCCCAAAAATGGACTGGACAAAATTATTGACACCCTTTCAAAATTATGGATAAATAAAATTGTTTAAAGCATGTGATGCTCCTTTAAACTTACCTGGGGCAAGTAACAGGTGTGGGCAATATAAAGATCACACCCGAAAGCAGATAAAAAGGAGAGAAGTTCACTTAGTCATTGCATTGTGTGGCTGTGTGTGCCGCACTACGCATGGACAACAGAAAGAGGAGGAGAGAACTGTCTGAGGACTTGAGAACCAAAATTGTGGAAAAATATTAACAATCTCAAGGTCACAAGTCCATCTCCAGAGATCTAGATTTGCCTTTGTCCACAGTGTGCAACATTATCAAGAAGTTTGCAACCCATGGTACTGTAGATAATCTCTCTGGGCATGGATGGAAGAGAAAAATTGATGAAAGGTTGCAACGCAGGATAGTCTGGATGGTTAATAAGCAGCCCCAAACAAGTTCCAAAGAAATTCAAGCTGTCCTGCAGGCTCAGGGACTATCAGTGTCAGCGCAAACTATCCGTCGACATTTAAATGAAATGAAACGCTATGGTCGGAGACCCAGGAGGACTCCACTGCTGACACAGAGACATAAAAAAGCAAGACTATAGTTTGCCAAAATGTACTTGAGTAAGCCAAAATCCTTCTGGGAAAAAATCTTGTGGACAGATGAGACCAAGATAGAGCTTTTTGGTAAACCACATCATTCTACTGTTTACCAAAAACTGAATGAGGTCTACAAAGAAAATAACACAGTACCTTCAGTGGAATATGGTGGTGGTTCAATGATGTTTTGGGGTTGTTTTGCTGCCTCTGGTACTGGGTGCCTTGAATGTGTGCAAGGCATTATGAAATCTGAGGATTACCAAGAGATTTTGGGTCACACTGTAGAGCCCAGTGTCAGAAAGCTGGGTTTGCATCCAAGGTCTTGGGTCTTCCAGCAGGACAATGACCCCAAATATATGTCAAAAAGCACCCAGAAATAGATGGCAACAAAGCGCTGGAGAGTTCTGAAGTGGCCAGCAATGAGTCCAGATCTAAATCCCATTCAACACCTGTGGAGAGATCTTAAAATTGCTGTTGGAAAAGGCGCCCTTCCAATAAGAGAGACCTGGAGCAGTTTGCAAAGGAAGAGTGGTCCAAAATTCCAGATGAGAAGTGTAAGAAGCTTATTGATGGTTATAGGAAGCGACTGATTTCAGTTATTGGATGTGCATCCAAATATTAACCGGTTCCCGAGCGTGCGCCGTCTTTTCACGGCGGCAGTCGGGGAGCCCTGCGCGAATCGCCGTAAATAAGCGGCGATTCGCATTTGGCCACCAGGGGGCGCACGCGCGCACCCCCGCCGCACTCCTGGGGAGTGTGCCCGCGGCTCGCCGGCGGACCCGATGTCCGCCGGCGAGCCGCGATGAGCGGCTACAGGGAAAAGAACGGGGAACCGCCGATGTAAACACGGCGGTTCCCCGCCCTGTCAGTGGGGCATGAGAGATCTACTGATCCCTGTCACTGGGATCAGTTAGATCTCTCATGCCCATGTTAGCCCAACCCCCCCACAGTTAGAACACGCCCAGGGAACACACTTAACCCCTAGCTCTCCCCCTGCAGGTTAACCCCTTCACTGCCAATGACATTTATACAGTAATCAGTGGACATTTAAATTTCTGATCGCTGAATAAATGTCATTGGTCCCAAAAAAGTGTCAAAATGTTCCGACATGTCCCCCCCAATATCGCATTACCACTAAAAATCGCAGATCACTGCCATTACTAGTAAAAAAAAAAAAAAAAAACAGAAATGAATTCTCATCATCCGTAAACGCGGCCACTTTTGCGCAAACCAATCAATAAACGCCAATTGTGATTTTTTTTTATCGCAAATATGAGGAATTATATAAATCGGCCAAAAACGGTGAAAAAAAATGTTTTTTTATATTTTTTTTTTGGATTTGAATTTTAAGAAAGAAAATAGTAAGAAATTTGGGTTTTTTTGCAAAATGGTCGCTCTTCTTTTGTTTATAGCGGCGATAAGAAATGACGCAGAGGCGATCAAATACCACCAAAAGAAAGCTCTATTTGTGGGAAAAAAAGGACGCAAATTTTGTTTGGGTACAACATCGCACGACCGCGCAATTGTCAGTTAAAGCGACGCAGCGCCGAATCGCAAAAAATGCTCTGGTCCTAAAGTGCAAAATTCTTCCGGGGCTGAAGTGGTTAAGTTAAGGGTGCCAATAATTTTGTCTAGCCCATTTTTGGAGTTTTGTGTGACATTATGTCCAATTCGCTTTTTTTCCTCCCTTTTTTTTGTTTTATTCCAATACACACAAAGGTAATAAACATGTGTATAGCAAAACATGTGTTACTGCAATACTTTTCTGTGAGAAATACTTGATTTTCTGGAAAAATTTCTGGGGTGCCAACAATTTCGGCCATGACTGTATAGCTGTATCAAAACATGAATAAAAAAAAAAAAAAAGCAATAATAACTATATATCTACAGCACAAGTGAGAAAAGTCGCATGCTAATGCATAACTAGTAATAGCTGAAAAAAATGTATTACCAAAATTGATTTGTCAGGAGGGATATAAGAGTGACCCCACAGGGTTGCATTATTTTGAGAATACCATGTCGTCCAAGGAGTCCAAAGATTGTTAACAAATTTGAACCTTCCTTGTGAGCGGGCAAAATTAACTTCATAGCTGAAGTGTGTTTGAGTCAGATTAATTATTTCAATGATTGAGGGTACTGATTGCGATTTCCATAACTTGGCGATAAAGAGTCAAGTGGCTAATAAGATATAAGTTACTACTATTCTCAGGTTATTAGGAATGTTCTCTATGCCAATGTTTAAGATCACCAAGCTTGGCGAAAGGGTTACAGCGAAGCCTAAGACTTTTGAGATCAAGTCGAATACTATTGGCCAAAGCGTAGAAAGTTTACTGCAGTACCAGAAGATGTGGTATAAGTTACCATCTGTCTGCATTGTCTCCAGCATTGTGGAGATGTATTGGGATGCAATTTGGAGATACAAAAAGGTGTCAGGTATCAACACAGCATTCGTTTAATTGATAATTCCCAAAGCCCGACACATTTTGTTGCTGCGTAATTCATAGTCAGAGCTTTCTGCAATTGGTCTGATGAAAAGGATAGCTCGAGTTCCTGTTCCCATGCCAGCAGGGGTGGAGGTTTAGAGAAAGTTGTTTTGTTGTTGAAGGTAGTGTAAAACAACGAGATACCTCCCTTTGGGCTAGTACTGAGTCTGAGATGCTGAGCTATCCTTGTAGGTAAGCTACATTTGATATTAGGCTTTTTATGCAGTAGAGATGCTATGTGAAGATAAGTGAATTGTCCAGTTTGAAAAAGGGAGAATTCTACGGTGTGGAGAAAGTTTTTAATGTGCTGTTCTGAAATAAATCCGAAACGTTAGCGATACTTTCCTGTAACCAGTGGGATATTGACAAGTCAGGGGTTAGAATAGGTAAAACTGTCTAAGGGACAGGAAGGTCTATCATAGATTCCAATTCCTTAGGTTGTGTGGTGAATATTTTCCATGCCCTTAAGGTAGCTCGAACCATGGGACTGATAGTATGAAGTAATTTTTGTACATGCTGGTGTACATGGAGAAATGCTACTAAGTCCCCATTGGATATCATCGCCTTTTCTAGATCACATCATAGTGAGTTTTGCAGGTGGCTAAACCATTGTTTGCTTTGCACTAAATTTGCAGCTAAATAATAATCATGAATATCTGTATGTCCCAGCCCTCCCGCCACTCTAGCTTTGGTTAATTTACTGAAGGCGCACCGCACCCTCCTTCCTTGCCAAAGAAACAAATGGGTACTGTTCTAAAGATGTAATGAATTTGGGATAATATCTGCATTTTAAACACCGTCAATAGGCCTGACCAGGACAATTCGTGTTGTGCAAGGCGTGAAAGTTGTTCTTTGAGTTTTCCTATTCAGGTAAGTAATTGACTGAGTAAAGTGAATCAGATGAATTGGTTAATATTGCGCCCAGGTAGGGAATGCCCTCATCTTTCCAAGAAAAAGGTACATTTCTTGTAATTTCTTTCTGGTTGGTTTATCTATGCCTAGGTCTAGGATGTGTGATTTTGACTCCATCACCTTGTAATTAGTAGACTCTATTAAAGAGCTGAAGGGACTGGTACACTGTCGCTAACGATTCTTCCACCATAGTCAACTTGAAATTATGTCATCTGTGAACAGACTTTTTGCATGCTTCTGGTGTCCCAATGCGACACCATGTATCTTGGGGCATTTTCTAATGTGAGAAGCTAGGGGTTCCATAAGCAATATTTAAATATTAAGGGCGAAAGTGGGCACCCTTGCCTGGTCCCATTAGTGATGTGAAATGGCTGTGAGAGCATGGCAGAGGTGTATACCCTTGCTGATGGGGATGTGTATAAATCTGAGATTGCAGAGAAGATGTGCCCTAAAAACCCAAATTTTGAAAATGTCTTACCAAGATAGCCCCAATGAACCTGGTCAACCGCCTTCTCTGCATACAAAGCAAGGAGCAGAGAAGGCGTTCTGGTCTGGTCCGCCATATAGATGATATCTATCCATCTCCTTTTGGCGTCAGATGAGTCTCCCTTTAGTGAAACCGGATTGATCTGTATTAATTAAAGATGGGATATATCAGTCAATCGGAGAGCAATGTATTTTTCGTATATTTTGATGTCATTATTTAGCAAGGATATGGGACGAAAGTTCTGGGGTTTGTCCAGAGGTTTACCCAGTTTCAAAGCTTCTAGCATTTCTGGCAGAAAGGAGGACGAGACTGTAGCTGCCCCAAATACTTCACACAAATATGGGCCTAAGTGTTTTTTGAAGACTTTATAATATTCCCCTGTAAGTTCGTCTGGCCCAGGAGATTTGTTGTTAGGCATGGGATTAATAACTCGGGAAATTTCCAATACAGTAAGTGGGGCATTAAGTAAGGCAAAGGTGTTCCTCTGAGTTGGATGTTCAATATTTTTAGGACATTTTCAATATCTTAAAAAAGTGGTTTGGGGTGTGGTGCTGTGATCTTTTAAATTATATAATGTGCTGTAGCAAGCACTGAAGGCATTGGCTATGCCTTGCAGTTCATATATTTGCTCTTGAGAAATGGGGTGGTGTATAAAGGGTATCTTTTTTTTTGAGCGATGCCCTTGGAGTGTTCTCGCTAGAAGCTTCCCTGCCTTATTACCAGAGGAGTTTTTAATTTTTAAGAGCAAATTTAATGTTTGGGAGGATCGCTCAAACATGTGTAAGAGAATTTCTATAAGGTTTTGTCTCAATGTGGACAATTTAGTGATAGTTTGTGGTGAAGGATTCTGTTTGTTTAATGTTTTTAAAGCAGATAATTCAGAGGTTATTGTTTTGAACTGCTGCTGTCTCCTCCTCCTGTGTTGTGCCCCCAATTGTATGAAGATACCTCTGATGAATGCCTTATGGGCATTCCATAAAGCGAATGGGTTATCCACAGACAATGTTTTGTGTAAAAAAAACTCAGACAACTTATCCTCTACAATTTTCCTCGTCTGCGGGGATTGTACAACTTTAGAGTTAGCTCTCCACGCTAATGAGGAGTTCAAGGGATATTGGTCACTTATAGTCAATGAGATAGAATCGTGATCTGACCAGGTAATCACATTAATGGAAGATTTCAAAGCTTTTTGTAGAAGTCACTTGTCCGCTAGAAAATAGTCTATTTGCGAGTATGAGCAATAACTGGCCAAGAAAAAGGAGTAGTCCCTTTCATTGATGTGCTGACATCACCAAATGTCATAAAGATTATTTTCCAAGAGAACTTTGTTTAACGTTGGCACTTGCCTGGTGGTTGTAGAGGTTGAGTCTGTGAGGTTACAATAGCATTGAAGTTCCCACATATCAATAATGATCCTTTCTGTACTGGAGAGAGTTCATGAAACAAATTTGATGGGTTTTGGGGACATAGACATTTACTAGGGTGAATGTTGTGGAGTTAATGTCATATATGACAAAATAATGAAAGGACCTGCTGGGTCTATGAGCTGGTCGTGAAAAGTGAAAGTGACAGTATCTTTTATTGCTATCATCACTCCCCTCTTCTTGGCTGGAATGTTTTATTTGTAGATATGAGGAAAGTCTTTATGGATACATAGAGGTGGGTTGAGTAGATGGAAATTAGTTTCCTGCACACATAAAATGTCACTTTTATACATTTTAGCTTCTTTCCATAGAGACACCCTTTTGGAAGGGTGGTTCAGGCCCCTGGCATTTATAGATAAGAAATTAGTTCCCATCTTGTTTGTAGTGAACCTTAGCTGTCTGTGATAGGTGAAATTAAACTGTGATTACAGCTGGAAGTATTCTCAGGTATGGTGTATTCGAGTAAGCAAATTGAAGACCTGTTGAAGAAGTTCAATTGTGACATCTACTGGACATAGACTGTATGCCACTGACAGTAGTCCCCCCCATGTGCTGATTGTCTCAAAAGAGAAGATAAAAAAAAGGCGAATAAAGTCAATGAACAAATCAGTCAAACGGTAAAAGAAGGGTCTAATCGACCAGTGTACTGCTACACTGCTCGTAAGTTGGGGGGTTGGAAAACAAGAAATTTATTTCTCATAACTTGGAGAAAACAGATTGAATTTGTTGGCATGTATATTTTATGATGATACTCGGCCAAGTATTCAGGTGTCAACCTGGAAGTTGTGGTTCCCCTGTGATCTCTCCAGTCCTTTCCTAGAATTATATTGCTGTGGGCTTGATGGTGGTGGTTGAGAGGGGATAATATCCCAGGTTTTAAGTAGCCATGAACCTTTTTCTAGGGATGTGATGGTATAGGAACTGCCTTTCCAATGAACTAAAAGCTTGGTACGGAATTTTCATTGATATGAAATGTCATTATTTCTCAGCATTTTAGTGACAGTGTTGAGATTGTTTCTAGACATGTGCAGAACAAAAAAATGAATTTTGTTTCGCTTTGTTTCGATTCATTATTTACAGTTAGTTATATTTGTTTCATTGGTTTAATTAGTTTTCAGAATTCGCTTCATTTATTCATTTTCAAATCGGTTCGCAAAATTTTCGAATCAATTTTGAATAGTTTTCAAAATCGAAAAGTTTTTGCATTTCAATCGTTTGCAAATTCAAATCATTTTAAAATTCTATTGAATAGTTGAACTATTTGAATAGTTTTCGAATGCAAATGGTTTTTCAATTTCCAAGAGAATAAAATAGAATAGAAAAAAATAGAATACAATAGAAAAGAATATAACAGAAAATAAAAGAATATAATATAATAGAGTAAAACAAAAAAAATAGGATAGAAAATAAAAAAAACTGAATAGAATTGAAAAGAATAGAACAGAATTAAAAAACAATAGAATAGAGAAGAAATAATATAACCAATTTCCAAAATTCAAATATAATCAATTTGAATTTGAATAGGATAGAAACTAATAGAGTAGAATAGCATAGAAAATAACACAATAGTATAGAAAAAAATACATACTAGAATAGAATGAATAAAACCATCTTCCTATTCTAATGGTTATATTCTTTCTATTCTAATCGATTCTATTCTATTGTTTTTTAATATATTCTTTTTTTATGTGTTTATTCTATTCTATTCTTTTCTATTTTATTTTCTATTCTTTTCTTTTCTGTTCTATTCTATTATTTTCTATTCAAATTAAAATTCATTCTATTCAAAATTCGAATTTCAGAGATGGTTATATTCTTTCTATTCTATTCTGTTGTTTATTTCTATACTATTCTGTTATTTTCTATTCTAATCTACTTTTTTCTATTCTATTCAGATTTGAATTGTTTCTATTTTAATTTTTGGAAATGGTTATATTATTTCTATTCTATTATATTGTTTTTTTTCTATTCTATTCTTCTATTTTTTTCTTAAGTATGCAAATTCAAATTTATTCTATTTGAAATGTGAAATTCAGAAGATGGTTATATTCTTTCTGTGTAATTAGATTATATTCTATTTGTTTCTATTATATTCTAGTCTATTCTATTCTTTTATTTTCTGCTATATTCTTTTCTGGTCTATTATTTTTTTTTTCTCTATTATATACCTTTTATTTTTTATTCTATTTTATTCTCTTTGGAAATTGGAAAACTATTCAAATTCAAAAACTTTTTGAATTCGAATTTAAAAACTATTCAAACTTGAAAACATTTAGAATTTGAAAATGATTTGAATTTGAATAGTATTCAAAAACTATTCAAATTCAAATTTTATCCAAATTTTTTTTTTTTGGTTGTTTCGGATTCATTTAAATACGGTACTTCTTATATTCAATGAAAATTGATATCCTTGCTGTTTGAACATGAACTGAAATACAGCTTCTCTGTAGAAGCACACTGCAAAAATACATTTACACATCTGGCTAACATCAAAAAGGGCTAGATAAGTGCATGAGTTTGTTAACACTTGACTAGTAGGACCCCTGCCCCCAAACCTGGACAATTTGGGTTATTGAAGGGGGAGGGATGGAATGGACATTCTGAATACCAGGATCCCCGCAGGAGTTTACTGCCCAAATCTGGCTAAAATTACAGCTTACCTCCTGTGCTGGGAGATCATGTGGACAGCTGATGTGGTGATCAAGAAGTCAACTGTAAGCCTGGGATAGAAATATACTTTTATGACCTTTTGTTTAAGGTATTTTCACTGACTGCAATTACCAACCCCCCACTAGAGGGTGTGTTTCAACTCTGGACAAAAAGGGCCCTTGGTATAAGAGATTGCGAGAGAATGCGTGTATGTTAGTAGACAGTCCCCTAGTCCTTTCCTTACCTGTAACCTTCCCTATCCATCTCCCTCTATCCCATGTCCTTACCTGTAATGATAATGTATTTATCTCCCTATTGTAAATAAATCCTTATTTTAAGAGTTAGTCATCTTTCATTGGAAGCAAGACACACTAAATAGAGCACATTTTACATTTGGCACCCCAGAAAGCATGTGGAAATCCTAAAATCCACATAGAACCTACAGGACAGAAGTGTTCTGACTCCAGAAGAACAGATTTCCTGTTAACTTCACATTAGAAATTAAGCTGGATCTGGGACATTGCAGAAACCTGAAGGGCTAACAGTGTCGTGAGTAGAGTTGACCGAACTTCTGGAAGTCCGGGTTCTGCTGGTTCAGCCGAACTTCGGGACAAAGTCCGTGTTCGGGTTCCGGACAGAACCCGAACTTTGTCCCGGACCCCGAACCCCATTGAAATCAATGGGGACCCGAACTTTTAGGCACAAAAATGGCTGTAAAAAAGTCCTGGAAAGTCCTAGAGGTCTGCAAAAGGAAGGAAATGGGGGTAAGGGTGGGACAAGTGCCCTACAAAGAAATGGGGACAGGGAAATAACTAAAAGCATTTTTTTAAAAATAAAAACATTAAAAAAATCAAAAATGGAGGTGGATGTGGACCATCTTCAAACTGTGTCTGAAAAGTATTAATTAACGGTAGAAGCCATATAACTGTTCTAAAATCATCTTCAAACTGTGTCAAAAAAGTATAAATAAGCCGGGAGAACCCATATCACTGTTCTGCAAACATCTGGAAACTGTGTGTAACACTTTAACTAAAACCGGGACAAACCATACTACTGTTCTGCAAACATCTGGAAACTGTGTGTGACACTTTAACTAAAACCGGGACAAACTGTTCTGCAAACATCTGGAAACTGTGTGTAACACCTGTCTCTTAT